>JAUCBJ010000184.1:0-12142 GCA_032718475.1 Nemertoderma westbladi | reverse complement strand
GTTTATTCGGGGAAGGCGTTGCTAATTTGAGGGCAAGGGGGGCGTTAATTCGAGGGGCGTTTATTTTATGGGGCTTTTATTCGAGGGGGTCTCTTATTCGAATAAATACAGTATATAACTGGAACATAATACCTGACACCGTTCCTTTTTAGAATTTACTTACAAGCAAGCAAAGCAAACAGTCGGCCGAAGCCGGAGGCGACCCGAAGGCTCCTCTTTCGATAGCTGCTACCCGAGGGTAGGGGTGGGCGCTACTCCTATCCCAAGATTTGCTCCCAGTTATTTAACTGGTACTCATTTCATCGACCCCAGTGGATGAAAGGCTGAGTGGACCCAGGCGGGGCTGAACCTACAACCAATAGATTGCAGGCCCGGCGCTCAACCCAACTGAGCTACCCCGCAGAATTTACTTACAAAGTGTTAAAATTCTCAAGAACTCATGTTCTACAGTTACAAACAGTCAGATAATACGGAAAATATTTCGGGATATATAAAATGGGAATCGAATTATAGAGCTTATAGGTACATAGAACTCCCCTATATTATATAAGGCTATAGTATAAATCCTTCTATATCTAAGCACATTACGTAAATACACAAGCACCAAATTTGTAAATGTTAGGAAACAACTCTAAGCTGCTAGGGAACTATTATTTCTAAGAAAAAATCACTAAAATTACGTACTGAGATAGTTTTTCCGTTTATACACAATAAATGCTGTAATATAATAGTAAATAAAAATAATATGGTTTCTCTTGCCATAGACTATTAGCAACTATATAACGAAAAATAAATAGTATACTGTGATGTGTATTTATGAACTTTTAGAACAGTTTGAATAATTTATTAAAATAATTATTAAATATAATATTAATAATAATTAAGAGCCGTATTAATTAATTAGTACTAAAGTTAAATCACAAGATACAATAAACTAAAACAATCACACCATGATATAGTTAATAAGAATATACACAGCACATGAAAGGGATGTACAGTACACTGTACAGTAGTACGTAGAAGAAAGGGGATATAGTTATAAGTAGGGATTTGCCGGATTGACCATTTTCAAACCGGCCAGGCCGGAGCCGGAGCCGGATTTGTAAAAAAAATCCGGCCGGAATTCCGGCCAAAGCCGGATTTTTTAAGATATCACCATAACCTACGCCAATTTGATATTTGATGTATTGATTTGGAGACAGACATAATATCCCGCCCCAATGTTAAATTCCCAATTTGGGGAAAGGAATAGGTCACAGTGGCACTTTATTTTAACCAAAACAATAAACTAAACACAATGGAACAGGTTACAGTAATATTTTCTAGAGTAATAATCAGCTGTTATGTTATTTGCGTCGAATTTCCCCTGGAGAGGGATGAATTTTTATTGCGTCCAGTTCCCCCCCCCCCCCCCCCTCCCTATCTGTTGATTTGATATTGTTAAATGTTAAATAAATGAAATAAAGTGCAAATTGAAAAATAGAACGAAGTAAAAATAGCTGTAGTTTTTTTTATACTCTCGGAGTTAAATTGGATTTACTAGAGTTTCTAAATTGCCTGTCGAATAAACTGGTCATTCACGGCGGTAAGCTTAATCTCTCTCAATTTATAACAATACCACCTAGACGCTAGACCTAACATCTACGCTTGCGGGCTGGGACTATATAATAATTATTGAATAGTTATAATCAGTATATGGGTATACGTGTACTATTATATTAAGTGTTAGTGAGGCAGAGCCCAACCAAATACAAATATTATTGGCAAAAAGTAGTCAGTCAACTCAGCATGTAGATTGTAGAAAATCAAATCATCAGCTATCCTAAAATGATAGCTCTTCTTTAGACTTTATCATATTCATAATATTAATGAATATGATAAAAACAAAGAAAACATTGTATTGTATTCCATTGCATTTGCTTATGTTTCAATTTGTTTCAATTGAAAATAAATTTTTTTTTGAAAATTTACATTAATTGTAAATTTTGTCAATAATTTGTTGAAATGGAAATCCGGCCAAAAAATTGAAAACCGGCCGGAGCCGGAACCGGAACCGGATTTTTCTCTCAAAATCCGGCCGGAATTCATGTCCGGCCGGATATCCGGCGCACCCCTAGTTATAAAAGGATTATTTAACGTTTTGGAGAGGTTTCCTGTAAATCAATAATGTTCTACTTTTAATTCTCATTGAATACGGGATTTTTTTTTAAAGAAAAATATATTTATTTTTTGAAATATTTTTATTATGATTGAAAGAGTGAAAGATATGGCATCTGATTGGGACAAAATCCAATATTTCACTCTTCAATTATATATATCGTGCAGTATTATTACACGTTAATTCAATATATATTGAATGAATATTCAATAATTAACAGAAATTCAATCAATATTGTGCAAATATTAATTCAATATTCAAACATATTAATTCAATATTCAAACATTTTTAATGATTATATTAACATGCTGGCAACATATTGAATCAATATGTTAGCCACATATTGTCTACATGAGCTAATAAACCAACAGGTTGATGCCATCAATGATGCTGACGACAGCAGGCAATCATCCCAGGCATGGAAATCGATCAACTTGCTTACTGGATTGAAAAGCCAACCAACCACCAAGGTTAAGGCTGAATCACCAGCCGATCGCCTCAATGGTTGGAAGGCCCACTTTGAAAAGCTCGTCGATAATGACAGGGTATGCCTGATAACTTTATAGAAGTAAAAGTGTCTGAGTCTGTACTCCCAGATATTCCCATTGGTGATATCTCCTTTGCAGAAGTGAAGGCTGCTGCAAAGAGCATTAAGACCAATTGTACCAGTGGAGTAGATGGTGCTCCCCCTAAGGTCTTTAAAATACCTGAGTGTTTAAAGCTCATCTTTCCCAACATAGTAGACATGTACAGAACAACAAGAGTCCCACAAGAAATGAAAACAAATAAGTCGGTGCCAGTTCCCAAGAAGGGCAACCTAACACTCTATGGTTCTTTTCGGGGAATCTCATTGATCTCGATTGCTGCAAAGCTATACAATAGGATTCTATTAAATCGCATCAGGGATCCCATTGAGAGACTGCTCCGTGGAAATCAGAATGGGTTCCGTAAAGGTCGTGGGACCATGGAGCCCATTTTGGCACTTAGAAGAATAATTGAAGAGTTATCAAAAAAGAAAGACAGGCATCTGGCTGTTAGCTTTGTTGACTTCTTCAAGGCCTTTGATTCAGTCTCCCGCTCACGTATGTTCAGCATACTTTCATTATATGGGATTCCTGATGAAATTATTGCAGCAATCAGATCAGTATATGATGGTTCGACAACATTTGTGTCTACTGTTGACGGTGACACAGAACCATTTGAAGTGTTATGGGGCGTCCTCCAGGGAGACACACTTGCACTATTCTTGTTCATAATTGTGGTTGACTATGACTATGTTCTACGCATGTCCTTAGATCATCATAATGATGATGGGGTGATGATAACTCCACCTAATGGCTCCAGAAGTCGAGGAAATCCTGCCAAGTACCTAACTGATCTAGACTTAGCGGATGACTTAGGAGTACTTTCAGAATCACTAGAGGGAGCCCAACGGCTCCTCAGCTCATTAGAACATGCTGCTTCTAGTGTTGGTATTTTTATTAACTCCAGAAAGACCAAAATTCTGACAGTTAACTTTGAAAGTCCTCAGCAAATCTCTGACCGCATGAGCATAAGCTCAAGGATGGTATGCTTGAGCATGTGGACGACTTCTGTTACCTGGGATCATGGATCCGGAAGTCAGGTGCGGGACCTTCGAATACGTAAGGGAAATGCATGGGCAGCCTTGAAAAGGCTTTCCAGGATTTGGTAATCACCGATAATTAATCGGAAACTTAAGATTCAATTATTTAGAGCAGCAGTAGTTCCAGTACTCCTCTACGGGAGTCCATGCTGGGCTCTAACTGCTGAGGACACCAAATCTCTGGATGGCTCATTCACAAGAATGCTACGTCGGGTACATTGTGTCAAGTACAATGCACACATCTCCAACCAGACACTATATAACATTGCAGGTATCTCATTGGTTCCCCCAAGCTTGACACTAGAACAAAGTCGCCTTTGCAGGACATTGCTTTCGCCATGAGGGACCAACCAGTGCATAATCTTGTACTTTGGCAGCCTCATGGAGTGAATAGACAGTGAATGGACAGCCCATGACTTTCTTGGGACACTGGCCTTGAAGATGCGGATGA
Organism: Nemertoderma westbladi; assembly: GCA_032718475.1. Lineage (NCBI taxonomy): Eukaryota > Metazoa > Xenacoelomorpha > Nemertodermatida > Nemertodermatidae > Nemertoderma > Nemertoderma westbladi. The sequence continues at coordinate 7,909 of JAUCBJ010000184.1, read as the reverse complement.
TCTAGCAAATGTCATGGGTGATAGGGAGTTGTGGCGGCACAATTTTGTCGACAAGCCGGCACAGCATTCTAAAAATGCAGCTGCAAAGCAGAAGGCCGATCCTAGTAGTAGTAGAATAGTACATATTGAATCAATATGTTAACATGTTGGCGGAAAATTTAAAATATCATCTGTCTATCTTACAGTTTCCCCAACTTATTCTGAATACTGTAGTATGGCTGCTGACAACTATATACAGGCGCAGGGGCGCGCTGTTAGTGGTTGGGGTGGGAGGATTATGTGGAAGTACTTCATTATACTAACCAAACTGGACAGCTGTGGTCCACAACCGCAGTGCAGTACGGTACTTCAGAATAAGTTGGGGATACTGTAAGATAGACTTTAAATTTGCCGCCAACCCAACATGTTAACATATTGATTCAATATGTTATGTTGGTAGATATTAAAACAATATGTTTGCCAACATATTGATTCAATATGTGGCTAACATATTGTTTTAATATGTTGCCAACATGTCAACATATTGATTCAATATGTGCGAATATTGATTCAATATTTGAGAATATTAATTCAATATGTTTGAATATTGAATTAATATTTGCACAATATTGATTGAATTTCTGTTAATTATTGAATATTCATTCAATATATATTGAATTAACGTGTAATAAATAATACTGCACGATATATATAATATTATTGATATTACTCGCAAAATTGATATTGAAGAGTGAAATATTGGATTTTGAGCCAATCAGATGCCATAGAAAGTGAGCAAAGTTAACAGTAACATGAACTTTCGGTTTCCTAAGATATGTTACTGTACTGCGTGAAAACGGTCTCGTTAAGGAAAACCAAATAATGTATACATCCCGCAAATAAAAAATTAATAAACTTATTTAGAACAAATAATTAAAATATTATTTGTTTTAAAATTCCGAATTCGGATTGCAAGGAAGTTTATTAAGATATCCACCAAACGAGTAGAGATTGTTTAATGGATGAGGACGTTTTAGGCACCCTGCTAGGGGGCGTACCGCCTCCAGTCACCATCACACCAGTGGTGGCTGGTGTGGGTGCGGAGTTCGGGAGGGAGTAGTTCTCGTCCTCGAACAGGGATCTCCTCCGACCTCGAGGTTTATCGAGGATTCCTCCATCCTCCTCGATTGGGTTGCTCGAGTCCAGCCCATCCGACGTGGTCGTATTGGACGTCGAACTATCAGCCGAGGACAACTTTGCTGAGGAAAGATAATCGTCGGTAGATGTGGGACAGGAAGTACTAATGACTTTGTCTTTATTCCTGGACCACGCGACGAGAGAGTCCAAACGGCTGGAGAGGCGTCGCTTCTTTCTAAAACTCTGCCGCGATTTCGAATCAACAGAAAACTTTAACCCCCCAGTTTGAGGTGTATGTCCGGGACTAATACTCCTTTTGTTTTTTAAATTCTTGCTTTTCTTCATATTTTGAGGCGAATTCGAGCGGCTAGTCGGATGGGCAGAGCCAATAAAGTTAACGGGTCCATTGTGTACGATATGGGAGACAATGGCGTTACCGGTAATCTGAGGGACGCCACCCAATAATGGAAGAGCGAAACCGATAATAATACCAATGTTTGTGCCGAGCCACAAAAAACCTAAAGAAATTTCCATCTTTGTTATGAAGATCTCTGATTTCGATAATTTCTTTGTCTTTTTCGGAACATCAATAGAACTTAACATCGAGTTAATTCGCGGTATGACATTTATCTCTTGTATAAGATTATTACTTTCAGTATGAAAGAGTCTAAGTTTTGGGCTTTTATAGTATGACACCCAGACACCAACACCACATGCCTTTATTTCATGAACTCTGTGTTCTTTCGTTATACTAACTTCAAAATTATCAACCATTACTTGTGACTTTGCATCGAATAGAAACATCTGGTAACCGCATCCAACCCAAATAATTGTTCCTACAGTCGCCATACCTGTAATGGGCGACTCACCAAGACATCTCAATCTCGGATCGTTGAAACACCACATGGCTTGTCTGTCTGCTTCGCGACAGTACGTCAGCAATGTCCCAGAAGATAGTCCAACAAATAGTCTGTCTGCAACGTATTTCATACAAGTTACGCACTCATTGCAATCAATCTCAACAAGACATTGCATATGATCCAGTGAAAACATGCACATTTTACCTGTTTCCATACCAATGCAAACAGTCGGCATTCTAGAACAAGGAACGTATTCAATACATCTCGGAAACGATTCACCAATTGGGTAACTCCTCACAATACTTGGAAATTCGCAATTAAAAGACAATATCGAAACAAAAGTTTGTTTCCCTCGTTTAGAAACCATCCATAGATCCATAAGAGGACCATCGAGTCCTACAATGGCTGAAGATGAATCTTTTGCAACCCCACCAACAATCTCTACGCCACAAACAGCTTCACCAAATTCATCGGTAGTAACTCTGTCTATTAATAGAGGTGACGCCATCTCAGAGGTGCTCTCAACAACACTTTCGTCATCTAACATTACCCAATGTGGGTTCTCGAATTCCAAAGATTTCAACTTAGTGATAGTAAATGCTTGCTGCCAAATTAGTTTCTCAATATGATCCTCAAACGAAACAACAGTAACATAAGGCTCTGGCTTGCTACTGATTTTCATCACCAAACGAAAATAGCCCAACTTTTTTATATCATCTTTACACTCCTTTATTTTTATTTTAATATCATTTTCTACCTCCAAAACGTTGGTAGGTAGAAACGTATCGTATCTGTTATTCAAAGAGCATGCAAGCGCAGCTATTTGGCCAACAACGCACAAATCCTTCATCAAATCATTATATCCTTCATACAAATAAACCGGGGAAGTTGTGTAGAATTCCGGAGGCGATGTAATACACTCCTCATTCTCAATGCATTCCATAACGCTATCATTTTCCAAGATTGTAATCTCAGCAAAAGGAGACATCCACTTTATCCGTAGACGATAATTATCATCTGTTTTAAAAGGCAAAGCGATTTTCTTGATTACTTCTGCACAAACAATTTGATCACTTAGGATTAGCAGAAGCCGTTGTTTTCGTTTTGAAATTTGCCCGCGATTCCCTAAAACCAGTTCATCGGTGTGGCAGGTGTGAAATAACTGCCGAGGTGCTCCATCACTCTGGACGCACTCAAATGAGGTTGTGATGGACCTTGCAAGCCTTTTAGTCTGTTGTATCTGTTCAATAGTTATGCAATACTGATTAAACCTTTGCGATAACATTTCTGTGTAGGTAAGAGCGAGTTGTAAATTCAAACGATCCGGGTGTTTCACTGACGTAACATTTAATAACTCTTGTAAGAAACTCGTATAATCGGCAAATTTATAGAAAGGCACTGAGATTAGTTCCATAACTTCAGTATCTGTGGACAACTGCTTGTGCAACGCTTTAAGGAAGTCGCGAAAAGCTATTTTAGTCTGATGAGCATCTTTTAAAAGTTCAAAAGCCAAAGGATAGTTTGTAACATAATCTTTGTAAACTTGAAGTATATTGGAATCAAAAGCACCAAGATTGCTAGAAAATAAATCTCCAATAAGGTCGGAAGCATCCCAATTAGAAATTCTTGTAAACAAGGATTTCTGGAAGGATAAATGGCATTGCACTATAGACCGAACTTTACCGAAGATTGTCAGCACCACTTTACGAGGCAGCAAATCACTCAGTTGCAATAAACGAGATTCACATTGATCACGAAGCATCAGCAATATAGAGATGTATTGGTTCTCTTTCTCAACAAATTTCTCTATAACTTTTCTGCGAACTATCAAGTTTTCATCGAGTCCGTCGGGTTGCAGTGGTAGTTGCAGCAGTGGAACGTGTTCCTCACTGATGGAACCATAGGAAGTATTGCTGGATCCACTCAAAGACAGATTCTCCCCGACTTTGGGAGTCATTGACATCGGGTAGTTGTATATAGGAACTTGTTCTACAGCTCTCCATGATGGTTTACTTCTGTCTAGGCTATTAACCACAAACAACGCACATTGGTTGTCACCTGTACCTGATGTTGCATTCCCAGACGAGCTTGAACTCTCGGTTGCATTACGGTTTGAACTCGGCATATCCGTTTCACTATCACTATTCAGCAACTTGGAATAAAATCCTATAATATCCTTTACATGATCCTCGTTTGAGTAACATTCCTCTTTGGGATCTATCTCATTGCCGGAGAGTTTGTCAAATACATAGGCAGAATTATATCCTTGTTTTTTAAGTCGAGCGATTTCATGTGATTGCACCGAAGATATAGATGATATTGTTTCATCCTCGAGTAATGGACAAGACGAAACCATACGAGGTGGTTTCCTAGGTTGAGTTAACTTACTGTTGTGTTTCATATCTTTTCTTGTTGACGATTTGTTCTCTATTTCTTCATAAGGTCTATCGTCTTCTGCTTGAAAGAACTCGACTTCAGGTTTGAAGGAGATTGACAATCTTCTCTCTGGGAAGGGAGGGGGACTCTCATCAAAGAAAGTGGGGGACTTTGGTGACTTTGCAGAATCATTTCCATCACCATCCCCTATCTCAAAATAAACAGGATCATCATTGCTCAACACTGAAGGAGACTCAATATTACTCCCACTGTTGCTCCCTGCGCTCCCAGTAAAACCGTAATTAAGTCGCTTCTTGGCTCTACTTAACCCACCCCTGCACCGTACTGCTTGGGGTTCATATTTAGGTTGGTCCATTTCCTCTTCATCTGTGTCTATTTCTAAACTTGTTGTTGGAGCTTTCAGAGCGGATTCAATGCCATTGTGGTCATGTATAAAGTTCTCAGTTTGTGAAGCAGAGTCTTTCAACGAGTAAAAGGAAGAATCTGTGTCCATCGGAGTGACTTCAACTACTGGAGGAAAATCATCTTCTAGATTGGCTCCCGATGAAGGTGTGAAGAAGGGAGTGTCTCCCTGGGGTGACATCATCCCATCTTCATCGTCGGTCCCCCCTGGAGTGCTGATGATATCATATTCATCAGACAAGGATCGCGCTGTCGGTACTGGTATCGCATCAGACGAACGCTTGCTGTGAGTATCAGATGTTCCTGGTACATCTTGTGAGATAACGCAGCTGTCACACCCAGACCACAGTCTGTAACAAGAGGGCCATATCTTCTCGTAAAAGAAACCGTCCTCACTGGCAGTCTCTAGAAGGAGTTGGAGGTCACAGGAAGCTATTGGGGGGCCACCATCATGCCAGTATAAATAATCGTCGCACCCAGAGAATGACATTATATAATCACATCATTATCTATTGCTTGAAGTTTTATTAAAAAAGTAATATTATCCATTATTATATCCATTATATATATGAAAATTATTTAGGAAATCAATTTCGAGTATTATCTATTTTATTTTATTCTTTGTTTTAAACTTTTAAATAATCGTTGATTATTATCATTAAAGAGAATATCGTTTATCATATATGAGAAAATCCAAATACAATATAACAAACTAAAGCTTTTCTAACATCTAATTCAAAATTATTTAATATGAATTTATTATTATATTTCTTACAAATATAATTAATAATAGAAGATAATAATAGGGAACAAAATTGTTGAATGCCAGTATTATTTTATCCCACAATATTAAATTGAAATATTTTGAAGTTTATATATATATAATTTATATACCTATAATAATATACTATAAATTGTGACTTAAAGTGTAAAAAGTAACATTTATATTTCAATAATTGTAATGGATACTAAGATAATATATAACAAGCGCAAAACCGCGCAAAGGTGCGCGTCTACTACCGCAAGAACTGTCTACTTGAATGGCTTACTACCAAAGGTCCGCGTCTACTACCGCATGAACTGTCTCCTTGAATGGCTTACTACCAAAGGTCCGAGTCTACTACCGCATGAACTGTCTCCTTGAATGGCTTACTACCAAAGGTCCGAGTCTACTACCGCATAAACTGTCTCCTTGAATGGCTTACTACCAAAGGTCCGCGTCTCTACCGCATGAACTGTCTCCTTGAATGGCTTACTACCAAAGGTCCGCGTCTACTACCGCATGAACTGTCTACTTGAATGGCTTACTACCAAAGATGCGCGTCTACTACCGCATGAACTGTCTACTTGAATGGCTTACTACCAAAGGTCCGAGACTACTACCGCATGAACTGTCTACTTGAATGGCTTACTACCAAAGATGCGCGCCTACTACCGCATGCACTGTCTCCTTGAACGGCTTACTACCAAAGGTCCGCGTCTACTACAGCATGAACTGTCTCCTTGAATGGCTTACTACCAAAGGTCCGTGTCTACTACCGCATGAACTGTCTCCTTGAATGGCTTACTACCAAAGGTCCGCGTCTACTAACGCATGAACTGTCTCCTTGAATGGCTTACTACCAAAGGTCCGCGTCTACTAACGCATTGACTGTCTCCTTGAATGGCTTACTACCAAAGGTCCGAGTCTACTACCGCATGAACTGTCTCCTTGAATGGCTTACTACCAAAGGTCCGAGTCTACTACCGCATGAACTGTCTTCTTGAATGGCTTACTACCAATCTTACAACAAAAAATTGACCGGAAAGTACATTAAAGTACATTACCATCATAGAATTACTGATAAAACCTTGAAATATAGCTACAGTACTTCTCTCATAGCGTTGGCTTCAAGTAATTGAGTAAAATTTAATTGAAATAAACGCGAGCGAAGCGAGTGGAAACTTTTAAGACTACAAAATTAAATCAAATTAAAAGAAATAAACAATCCGCCAAGTTAATCCAAAAACAAAATGTACACATAACGCAACAGTACGTATAACCAGTATTATCTTTTAACTAAATGTGCGGTATTACTTATATTGAAAAAGATCGGCCTTCTCAATTAAAAGAGTTCTTACGAGCTCATGTGATTGATTGAGTGATTGATCAACGAGTAACTGGTGTCGGTGGTGTCTGCGGTTATTTTGCTGTCTGCGTTTATTCTGTTTCGTAGGAAATACAGGAGCTCTATACAAGACTGTAATGCATTTACACTTCGACCCTTCTCCAGTGATCACCGCCTTATTGTGGCCAAGGTAAGACTTAGTCTGCGTGCTAGCAGAAGAACGAAATCTGCCTTGCCACGGCATGACTGGTCCTCTCTGTTGCAACAGCCAAGTGTGAGATCCAGCTTCACACTACAGCTGAGCAACAGGTATGAGGCTCTTGCCTCTGAGGCGGCAGATCACTGTGAGGGCTATACTGCCTTTACAGAAGCAGTTAAGTTAGCAGCTGCAGAAACAGTTCCTGTATACCCTCGAAACAGGAAAAGGGCCCCCTGGACTGACAACAAAATTCAGAAGTGCCGAAATGACCTTCATAAGGCGCAGAAAGAGTCCCGACTCAAACAGACTACAGCGGCCAAGAATGCAGTTAAAGCTGCATCTAGGTCCCTGAACAGGCAGTACTCTGTTAATCTACAGGAGCTAATAAACCAACAGGTTGATGCCATCAATGATGCTGACGACAGCAAGCAATCATCCCAGGCATGGAAATCGATCAATCTGCTTACTGGGCGGAAAAGCCAACCAACCACCAAGGTTAAGGCTGAATCACCAGCCGATCGCATCAATGGTTGGAAAGCCCACTTTGAAAAGCTCCTCAATAATGACAGGGTATTGCCTGATAACTTTATAGAAGTAAAAGTGTCTGAGTCTGTACTCCCAGATATTCCCATTGGCGATATCTCCTTTGCAGAAGTGAAGGCTGCTGCAAAGAGCATTAAGACCAATCGTGCCAGTGGAGTAGATGGTGTTCCCCCTGAGGTCTTTAAAATACCTGAGTGTTTAAAGCTCATCTATCCCATCATAGTAGACATGTACCGTACAACAAGAGTCCCACAAGAAATGAAAACAAATAAGTTGGTGCCAGT
>JAUCBJ010000183.1:0-28107 GCA_032718475.1 Nemertoderma westbladi | reverse complement strand
GTACTGTGGAAGATCACCCATGGTGGTGAACAGGCATTCCTTTAGGAAACATAATGGAAGGGTGTACTGTGGAAGATCACTCGTGGTGATGAGCAGGTACTGGCATTCCTTGGCTTAACGGGCCTAAAAGATTCTCCCATTCAAATACAGTTTTTGTGATATAATCGCACAATTTTTTTAATTTGTGTCTTACAACTAAGTCTCGTGCTACACGAACTCCCCACGAACATGTTACTTAAAAATTGTATGTATGATATGCGACGATTAGTTGATTAATACGACTTAGGAACAATACGACTTACTTGAATTTTAGTGTAATATTTCTATATACTTTGCACTGTATATTTATTTTTATATTATACTTTGATACGTCGGGATTACTGACGGAGACTACATGCTACATTGTTCATCTGTAAATAACTGGAAATACACGCATTCCAGGAAAAACCAGATGATAATATATTTGTTGTTGTAGTCTATATATATAAACTCTGCACACTTGTTAACTAAAGGGTAAACATTAAAATATAGGTTAAACAGTACCTAATCTAGATATATGTCAACAAATAATAAGGTATTAAAGGGAATTTTATCCGAAAGTTAATCATTAATTTACTACACGCTGGTAGTGCAAGCATTGTTTAAACTTAGGGCGACATCTTTATACCATTCAAAAAGTGATTTGGGGATGGGGTGGGGTGTCAGGTGACTAATTTGTGGCATCAGGGTTGGTTGGTAGTTGCACGAATGTTTCAGCAACTTGCTTTTTATCTTTATGTACAAAAATTTAAAACGTTGATTCCTGAACCACTAATAATCAAATCCTTTAATGACATTTAATAATAAAACTTACTAGAGAAAATTAATCTATTCTCCCTAAATGTACGAGAAAATATTTATTTATTACCCCTAAAAGTAGAAAAAAATAAATTTATTCTAAACTACAACCTAAATTCTAAACTAAAACCTACAAATAGATCAAAAAAATGATTTATTCTCCTTGTATCCGCCCTTCCAGAAAGTGTATCCAATCGCTAGCGAGACGACATTATGTGTAATAATTACATATTAATAATAATTACTTGACGATTATTGTCAAGTGTAATATCACGAATTATTACGGAGAATAAATATATTTTTGAGGAAAATAATTAAATTTAACGAGAAGATAAAGTTAATTTTATGGATAAAACATGTAGCGAGTTTTAATACTAAATGAACGCTCCCAGGGAACGTACTTGCCATAGCTAAATCAATTTAATTTTCACTACATTTCTTAAGGTAAATATATAAATTATAGCTAGAGAATATCGGGTGGAGCGACGTACAAAAAAGTAATAATATTAATCGAACCCCAATGAAATATGACACTACTGTATTACAGTAGCGATTTGCGATGCGTAGCTATTGTAGGGGGCCCCCTTGCAGCTTTATGGTACAGTACCACCTGTAACGATCAGACATTTCTTGAGGACTGTCTAGGTTGACTGTCATGATTTTGGTCTTCTTGGAGTTTACAAAAAGACCAACACTAGAAGCAACCTGCTCCAATGAGCCGATGAGGCTTTGGCACCCTTCTAGTGATTCTGACAGTACCCCTAAGTCATCAGCAAAGTCTAGATCAGTGAGGTACTATGGTGGATTTCCTCTACTACTTGTGGCAGTAGGGGGTGTTACCATCACCCCATCTTTATTAAGATGGTCTAAGGACATAATCAACCACAATTACGAATAAGAATAGTGCAAGTGTTAAGTCACCCTGAAGGACTCCCCATAAGAATTCGAATGGGTCACCATCAGCAGTAGAGACAAACGTGGTGGAACCATCGTACAGTGATCTGATTGATATATGCGTGCATACGTGGCGCGCTTTAAATAAGTCAACAAAGATAATAGCCAGTTGTCTATCTTTCTTTATTGATAACTCCTAATTATGCCAGAATAGTCTCCATGGTCCCACGACCTTTACGGGACCCGATTTTGGTTCCTCACATACCTCCCTGTAGCGAAAACGACCAAGAGAATGAAAATCATATCAACTACATTGTTTGTTTTATTATAAAATATAAATCATGCACAAATCATAATATCTATTGTACATCAAAATACCCGAACAAATATTAAACACACAATCAAAATACAAAACACAACAAAACGCGTACCTATTAAACAATAAAATTAAATAATTAACAAGAAACGTGACTATTCGTGAATATCTGATAGGTCAGATATAATTAAACAACACAGACAGTTAAAGAGTTACTCTCAATTATTAAACTAATCAGTAGCTACTTGATATCCATGATATCTACTTGATGTTGATATCCACGATATCGCTGTCTAAGATATCTATTGCTATAATTATATTCTATCGATATATATCGTTCGCTCTTCATATTAATGAAGTAAATATTATTAATATCGATACCTCCATATTGCACATCAGCTAAATATATGAGCTTCCATCTATACGGCTACACTAAAAAGTATTATTGTACTTGGGAATATTAAGAAAAAATAATCTCAGAATATCTGATCCCCAATTAATAAATTTACAGTTAGAAAAGCATAAAATAACTAGAATGCCACAACGACCTTGTACAATTAGTTGGGATACGTAGGAATTACAAAATATTACGTAACTTAGCTAATGTAAGCTACAATAATTGTTTGAGAACTTTACAAGAGTTGGAAAATTTAAGAATAATGTTGAAACAAAGAAGAATTGGAGAAAAAGTTCCTTGGCCAAGAAATTACGGATAATTCGACGATCTACCAGCGCGATGAATATTGGAAATCTATTATTAAAGGTTTGTTATCCACAGGTTTGTTAATAATATTATATTATTATTATTTATATAAGCTTGTTCGTTAACGCGATATTTTTCCTTAATTATATTTTCAACATCGAGGTTTTATGAGGTAAATAACCCAAGTTGGGATTTCGTGCAATTCAACTGCAGGACATCTCAGCGACAATCTGCCAAGTTATATCGTTTAAATTAATTGTAAAAATGTTTCTTTTGACGTGTCGACCAGCTTCGATAATTGGGGACAAACTCGTACTGTACTTAGACTGTAAGACACAAACTAAAAAAAAAAGAAAATGCACCTAGAACAGGAATAGAGTTAGGGTATAGAAGCAAACGCATTGCATAGTAGTTATTGCAGAATATATTTCAGCTAATGCAAGTAGAGCTAGTACAAGTAAAAATAATTATTTAACACTGTAATTGTAATAACAAGGCGATCTAAAGTTTTACTAGATAATATCCTAGAAGTTCATCCAATTGAACCAAATGAAGGAGAGCGACAGTAGAGCGACTTAATAATGACAACGCAATATGAGTATAAGATCTCATTGCGATTCTGTAGGTTATATAAAGTGATTTACATACAAAATAAACAAGTTTCGCGAGAATTGCATGAAAGTCCTGAAGTTTGGCTATAAATACTGAAAATAACACGACAGCAAAACAAGTGCCAGGGTTGCCACTCTGGTTCAGTTCCAATTATATGTAAATATATTACAGAATACATTATTTATGGCCGCTTAATTATATTCCAAAAAATTTACATACATAATATAAACATTAATTAATTTTAATATGAAGAGAGGTAAATAATGTTACCCGGTACCACAACAACAGACCAATGATTATAGTGATGCGAGGAAATGGAATGGAGAGCCAACGAGCAGAAAAGATTTTACATATTTTCGCTTATGACACCATGTCCGTCCCGAATAACAAACTTTACCCTGATATGTTAATTATTTTAAAGAATTCCCTGAAATTTTAAGAAAATGAAATTCCTCGACTATTCCAGTCACTCCAGGTGAGTGGCAACCCTGGCTCAACTCAACTTCCTTCCTGAGATTCTATCAACGAACACAAAATTACATTACTATAATGTTATTTATTTATTAACCAACAAGAATTATACAAATCGATATGTTTGTATTCGAACCTCAACGTCACCATCCGGTTGGAGGACATCAACATCAATGATAATATCATTCATATTAATTAGAAATTAAACAATAAGAAATTATAAATTTACAATTACGTCTAAATAAAGTTGTTTTATTTGACTATTTGCAACATTTTCTACCAGAAAAATAATAGAAATTTTCACACAAAAAGCGAAGGCAAAACGTTTGTATTGTAAATGTCTCGTATTATCAGTAAAAGTAATTAGTATTGCCTAACAGATACTCGCACACCTCACTAACTTCCTCCCCACCACCTTCACTCGCTTCACGCTATGCAGTTCCGTCTGGGCCTCCTTCAGTTGGCTGCTGAGCAACCGATTGCGGACCCTCTCGGACTCCAACTCCTCTACGAGCTGCGACACCCGCGTCCGGGAGGCCCCCAGACACGGATGCTCGGACAGCGCGGAGCTGCTCGGCCTACGAGTCGGCTCGGTGTGCAGCAACGAGCGCAACAGTTGGTTGAACGAGTCGCCGCAATGCGACAAGGATAACTCCCGCCAGCCGTCGTCCCTCAGCCGGCGCCAGTACTCCCCGTTGCACGGCAACGGGCCCCCGCCGCCCGCCTCGAACACCGTCAACCCGAGCGCGAACATATCGACGCGATCTAGGAGAGGTTCGTCGTCCCTTAGGACCTCCTGGGCGAGGTACCGACAATCCCCTTCCTCTAGGTCAGCCGGCGTAGTCACGCACGTCACGTGACCTAAATCCCCGATCTTATAGACAGGCAACTCGGGCTGATCTTCAGCGGAGAAGATCGGAGAAACGCGGAGAAACGAGATGAATATATTCGCGGGTTTAATATCGAGGTGAACGAGTCCCTGAGTGTGGACGTACCGTAGGCCCTCGTTGACGTGCTCCGTGAGGCGGCGTAATCCGGCCTCCCGGAGCGGCCCATCCGAGAGAATCCGTCGCTCCAACGAGCCGCCCGCGCACAGTTCGTTCTGTATCAGCATGCGGCCGTCCTCGGCCCAGGCCGAGTAGTACCGGACCACGTGGGGATGGTGGCCCAGCACCGCGTGCGCGTAAACCTCCCGCATGGCGCGCGTCTCGTTGGCGCTGCCCGCGACCGGAAGTAGCGAGCGCTTCACAGCGTAACGACAGCCGTCGAGGCGGTTTATCGCTTCGAGGACGACCCCGAACTTGCCGGAACCGATTTCACGGACCGTGACGAACTCCATCTCGTATCGCGACTCCTGGATGTCCTGCAGGTGTATCCGCTTCGGGAGTTGCGAGGATTCGTCGTCGTCCGACTCGAGGGAGGAGTTTAGCGAGTCGCGTCGGTCGCGTTTCCGTCGGGTTACCGATTGCAGGACCGCCTCCCGGGTGAAAGGGTTGTAGTTGGTCTCCGGGGTTGATCCACCCGCGGCGGAGCGGTGGGCTGAGTCGCACGATGGTTTGGTACGGCGTTGCCACGTTGACGGGCACGGGATGTTCCCTTGCTCGGATGAGTTTGTGACGGAAAGAAGTAGGGATTTGGGAGTTCGCGGTGAGTCGAAGAGTCGCAGCGAGCGGAGTCTATCTTGTGGGGGGCACGGGGCGCGGTTCTCATCGCAGTACCTGCTATTGCACGCGTTCTCCTCGTTTCCGCTTAACTCTTCCGCGGAGTTTCTATCGCGGAGCGGAGTCAGAGGAAGTCCAACGCAATCGAATTCATCGTCGGAGTCCGCGCTAAAGTTTAGAACTCGCGGAGTCCATTTATTTTGAGTTTCATTCTCCGTCGACTTGGAACCCATAAAGGCCTTATATTTAGCCGCCTTGCCGTCGGCATTCCCGGTTGGTGAACCGTCCGAGTAAAATAACGGAGTAACTAACGGCATTGTCGTCAGGTTCTACTGTTCTATCTCTGTTCAGTTTCAGCAGTTCAGTACGGTACGGCAGTACGGTCTGACGGTAAGGCAGTAGGCCTAAGGTCAGAAGGCAGAAGGTAATCCTGCTGATCAGTGATATTTCAGTAGGGCTGTAGGGCTTACCCTGTTACCGGTATTTCGCATATATGTACGAAGTACGATACAATTGCAGGATTGTACGTACAGACTTAAGACTGCAGGACTGTCACTCAACCTTACCTTAGACCTTCCGAGATCCAGAGACTGTCAGTACAGACTGACAGAAGTAGCCGATTACAGGATTAGTACTGTAGTACAACTGCACAAGCAGACAAGGCTACCAGTAGGGCCTACCCACAAGAGACAGAGAGACTGGACACGGGCTGACGGGCACTGCAGCCTGCCAGCACTGGCAGAAACCACAATTCCGCAATTGCATGCACAGGCACACCTGCACCAGGACAACACGAACCCAGCACACAATAAAGGCAGCTACTGAGCTCAGGAGCTAGGCTGCCACAATCAGATCCAAATACTGCAATCAGAGCGATTATCAGATTACTGCGCAAACGTAACAGCGTAAACGTATTTCAAATCGACAGGCTAACCCTAACTAACTATGTACACAAATCGACAAGCTAACTCGAACTAACTATGTACATAAATCGACAAGCTAACCCGAACTAACTATGTAGGCCTACACAAATCGACAGGCAAACCCGAACTAACTACCGGTATGTAGGCCTACACATATTTCTGTCCCAGGAGTCCCACATCCACTGTCAGAATGTGCCTGCATCTTTTGTAAGTTATTTATTTATACTACTTGCTATTTCTTGTTATATTATTTTTTTCGTTATAGCTGTTATCTGGTTATTACGTAGCTACGCGTCAGACGCGTAGTTTGTAACTTCCATTCCTGTCATTTACCGGTAGGGCCAGACTTACTGCCTTTTTAACAACTACGCGTAGGTGTTTTAAAACTACGCGTAGTTATTTTGGAACTACGCGTAGGTATTTTGAAACTGCGCGTAGGTGCTACGCGTAGAAATCCTGATAACAATGATTTTTCATTTCAGGTTCGGTAGGGTTGAGTTGTTAGGCAAGTATCGGTATATGTCAGGTATCTGATTATCAGACAACTGGAATAACAGAATCGGAAACTCATCTCTACATCATAGCAGAGGGAATAGCACTGGTAATAAATAATATTCGGCTTTTTCACATACAAACACAGGATGAATAAAAAGTGGAATTAAAATTCACGTCTCATGATTCAAGTATCTTTGTTTACATTGGATTACTTAAATATTCTACTGTACAGTATAGTAAGCTACCAGTCTACCGGTGAAGTAGTTAAGCGAAAGCTGATAAATACTGCATATAATTCAATATTATATATCTACTGTATATCTGTTTCTGTGCAGTGCATTCATATGAACTTGTTGTCTATATATTACATACATAATAATAATAATAATAATATATATTTATTTATATAGCGCCAAATTTACATCATTTACGTACTCTAAGGTAGTACATACATACTGATATTTTAAATTTTGAGTTTGTGTTTTAAATAATTGGCTGAAGATGATTGTTTTGTAATATATCGAAACGTAACATGGGTTTATTTATTTTTTCATTATTATTGCTTTTCTTGATTAAAATAAGATTTCCAACTGGACCCACTGTTACCTCCATCTTGAATATATATTCCGTTATTTTATTATCACCTCAGGGGGACAACTACTCCACTGTCAAGATTGGTCATAACGCTCTTTGCAGCAGCCACTTCAGCAAAGGATATATCGCCAATGGGAATATCTGGGAGTACAGACTCAGACACTTTTACTTCTATAAGGTTTGTTATAAGGATCAGGCTGTCATTGTTGAGGAGCTTTTCAAAGTGGGCCTTACAACCATTGAGGCGATCAGCTCAGACAGGATTACCCCGTACTACAGGAGGTAGTAATACAATTGTAATTTTTTGCCGACTGTGGCCTAAAGTAGGTATGTTAATGTTAGGTCTATTGTCGTGGCCCCGGTGCAAAGTATGCTATTGCTAGGCCTATACTACGATCGGCATGCGCTTTGCAGTTGCATTATATATATATTAAGAATGCTGTGCCGGCTTGTCGACAAAATTGCCCCGCCACAACTCCATATCACCCATGACATTTTCTAGATCATCCGCATCTTCAAGGCCAGTGTCCTTTAGAATGCGTCTCGAGAAAGAAAGTCATGGGCTGTCCACCATGCTTATTCACTCCATGAGCCCGCTAAAACATAAGATTATGCACTGGATGGTCCTCACGGCGAAAGCAATGTCCTGCATAGCGGGGGCGGCTATGTTCTAGTGTCAAGCTTGGCGGAACCAATGAGACACCTCTAATGTTACATAGTGTCTGGTTGGAGATGTGTGTATTGTACTTGATACCGTTAAACAATCGCAATATATGTAGGAGTGTTTGCGATCATTCGGTGTTCATATTTTCTGGACAAAAAAGGAAAAAAGAATTCATTATAGTATACTATTATACATACTATACTACTGTACATATTTGCCAGATATGAAACAAATCGCATAAGATGAACTAGAAAATTGAAGTGGAAGTTGATTGCCATAAATCCACAAGTCCAGCCACAAAGGTGGACTTCGTCCAGCTTTGACTTCGACTTCGATGTGTGAACAAGTCCACCCATCTTGGGTGAAATTCTTCAGCTCACAACTACTACTGTATGCATTGCCGCCCCTGAAACACAACACCATCGCAGTTTAAGATTAGCCACGAACCGGTATGAAGATTTGATAATGAATTAGAAATTAAATAAGACTATCCAAAGAAAAGGTTTATTTTGGATTAAAAATGTAACGTAAAGTACCGCGTTCTTTCAATCATTTTCAATTTAGCGACATTTAAATATTCTGTCTGAGTTGTTGAAGTTTTACTCGAGATGGCAAGTTTTTAGCAAGAGCGTAGAGAGAAAAAATGTTTTCCATTAGGATTATTTATTGAATATAATGTTTTATTTGAAATAAATATTACCAGCGTTATCCCATGGGCGTACTGTATTCGTTTTAATTCTGTACCTTCTATTTGTATATAATTCTAATCCTGGTAAGGCAGGATTCACAGCATACGTTGCCTACTTATTCACAGCTTACTGGCAACAAAAGTTATGGTTCTTATAACTATTTACGGAATAATAATAGTAATGTTCGGCCTTCTACACCACACTTGTAATAATCATGGGCAGTCATATATTTCTGGACTCCTATAATCGGCCAGCTGCATTGAAGCTGCACATTGGGATGCTATGCTGGCTTAACAAATATTTTTGTGTCACCCCACGCAACCCGTAATGGACATGCGCCAAATGCAGTATATATTACGAATGCTAGCTATGCCAGCTTATCAACAAAATTGCACCACAGCAACTCCCTACAGTATGCCCCATGACTTTCGTGAGATTATCCGCATTTCAAGGCCAATATTTACAATATTTGCTTGTTACCCATACAGGGTCGGAAGTGCCGCATTTAGGCCATCTTGGCCCTTGATGGCATAAGAACATTTTTGCCCCCAATATAAAAATTGTTACGGAATAATACCTATATACACTTCGCCACCCCAGCAACCAATATATCACACTATTAGCCATTAGCCGCACCCACAGACCCCGTCGAGAACCATAAAAATAAAATTAGTTAGGATAATTACGCAATTCGATGCGAATTCGAATCGCAAGCAGCCTGGGTTAACGAAGCATATTGCAACCTGTCGCCTGCTACGTAGCACATCTCGTACCGTTGTGCGCAGCTCGTTAATTGTTAGCTAAGAAACAGTCATGCCGTAGTCGTACAAGAACTGTAGTTATTCAGTATTAATTAATGTATAGGGGGGCCTACTATATTGACAACAATTATCTTTTCATCTACAGGGTTGCCAATGAGACCAAATTTACCACTAACAGTTAGCAGCTGCAGAAACAGTTGCTGTCTCCCTTGACTGACAACAAAATTCAGAAGTGCCGAAATGACCTCTACAAGGCGCAGAAAGAGTCCCGACTCAAACAGACTACACCGACAAAGAATGCAGTTAAGGCTGCATTTAGGTCCCTGAACAGGCAGTACTCTGTTAATCTACAGGAGCTAATAAACCAACAGGTTGATGCCATCAATGATGCTGACGACAGCAGGCAATCATCCCAGGCATGGGGATCGATCAACTTGCTTGCTGGTCGAAAAAGCCAACCAACCACCAAGGTTGAGGCTGAATCACCAGCCGATCGCCTCAATGGTTGGAAAGCCCACTTTGAAAAGCTCCTCAATAATGACAGGGTATTGCCTGATAACTTTATAGAAGTAAAAGTGTCTGAGTCTGTACTCCCAGATATTCCCATTGGCGATATCTCCTTTGCAGAAGTGAAGGCTGCTGCAAAGAGCATTAAGACCAATCGTGCCAGTGGAGTAGATGGGGTTCCCCCTGAGGTCTTTAAAATACCTGAGTGTTTAAAGCTCATCTATCCCATCATAGTAGACATGTACCGAACAACAAGAGTCCCACAAGAAATGAAAACAAATAAGTTGGTGCCAGTTCCCAAGAAGGGCAACCTAACACTCTAAGGTTCTTTTCGGGGAATCTCATTGATCTCGATTGCTGCAAAGCTATACAATAGAATTCTATTAAATAGCATCAGGGATCCCATTGAGAGGCTGCTCCGTGGAAATCAGAATGTGTTCCGTAAAGGTCGTGGGACCATGGAGCCCATTTTGGCACTTAGAAGGATAATGGAAGAGTTATCAAAAAAGAAAGACAGGCATCTGGCTGTTATCTTTATTGACTTCTTCAAGGCCTTTGATTCAGTCTCTCGCTCACGTATGTTCAGCATACTTTCATTATATGGGATTCCTGATGAAATTATTGCAGCAATCAGATCAGTATACGATGGTTCGACAACATTTGTGTCTACTGTTGACGGTGACATAGAACCATTTGAAGTGTTATGGGGCGTCCTCCAAGGAGACACACTTGCACCATTCTTGTTCATAATTGTTGTTGACTATGTTCTACGCATGTCCTTAGATCATCATAATGATGATGGGGTGATGATAACTCCACCTACTGGCTCCAGAAGTCGAGGAAATCCTGCCAAGTACCTAACTGATCTAGACTTTGCTGATGACTTAGGAGTGCTCTCAGAATCACTAGAGGGAGCCCAACGGCTCCTCAGCTCATTAGAACATGCTGCTTCTAGTGTTGGTCTTTTCATTAACTCCAGAAAGACCAAAATTTTGACAGTTAACTTTGAAAGTCCTCAGCAAGTCTCTGATCGGATGAGCATAAGCTCAAAAGATGGTATGCTTGAGCATGTGGATGACTTCTGTTACCTGGGATCATGGATCCGGAAGTCAGGTGAGGACCTTCGAATACGTAAGGGAAAGGCATGGGCAGCCTTGAATAGGCTTTCCAGGATTTGGAAGTCACCGAGAATTAATCGGAAACTTAAGGTCCGATTATTTAGAGCAGCAGTAGTTCCAGTACTCCTCTATGGGAGTCCATGCTGGGCTCTAACTGCTGAGGACACAAAATCTCTGGATGGCACATTCACAAGAATGCTACGCCGGGTTCATTGTGTCTAGTACAATGCACACATCTCCAACCAGACACTATATAACATTGGAGGTGTCTCATTGGTTCCCCCAAGCTTGACACTAGAACAAAATCGCCTCCGCTTTGCAGGACATTGCTTTCGCCGTGAGGACCGGCCAGTGCATAATCTTGTACTTTGGCAGCCTCATGGAGTGAATAAGCGTGGTGGACAGCCCATGACTTTCTTGAGACGCATCTTAAAGGACACTGGCCTTGAAGATGCGGATGATCTAGCAAATGTCATGGGTGATAGGGAGTTGTGGCGGTGCAATTTTGTCGATAAGCCGGCACAGCATTCTTAAAAATGCAGCTGCAATGCAGCATGCCGATCCTAGTAGTAGTAGTAGTACCACTTCAGACTCGGAGGCAGAACCGACTTACGACTGATGAATTTTGTCTCATATGACTAATGAAATTAAATTTACCACTGATGAATTATTTTCTCATCTAGTCATTGAGAAAATATTTCTGACTTTGGACTAGAAACAAGTCTAATTTACCACCATCAGTATAATTATATAAGGGGAGGGAGGGTGCTCTGGCTTGAATATGATTTTAATAAGTATGCCTACATACTGTAGTTCCCTAAGTTCAAGGTACCCTAAAGTACAGTACCGGTACATATAATATAAATCATGTTGGTAAAGGGAACTTACTGTAGTCCGATGATGGGGCGTACGTACGTACACCCCTATATGAATTTGCCACGGTTTCAAGTGACCCTATTCCCTAGATATGCCAACGTTTACGATGTACTGTATGTCCACTGTGTGACCGCGTCATACTAAATATAGTCGCATGACGTAATTTGTATGCATACCATAGTTGATAGATAGATAGATGAACTATTTCATTCTCAGTACTTGTTAATAATAATAAGATCGCAGCAGGCAGCCTTATGCAGAAAAGAGTCATGGCGAGCATCGGGTAGGCTGAGTATAAAAAAATGATATATAAACAAAAAAAACGTGAATTATTGTTATCAATTTCAATACAATAGATGTATTATTACATAGAGTACGGCATTCATTTAATCTGAATCTGTAACTACTGTCAGTAACTGCAGTAAAAATAATGAGTAATAATATATTGCCCTAAGTTACAGAGCATAAGAAATAAATGAGCCTAAAGAAATACAAGCGGGACAGGTAAAAATATTGCTTTGGAATATTTTTACCAATTTAATAATCCAAATAATTTTATGAAAATATATTATTTTTATTTATCTAATAATATTGCCACATTACGACATGGTCGAGTCACTACTACAGTATATTTCCGAGATACGGAACTGGGTGTACCTCTACAATTAGGTTGAGGTTTAAGTACAGTAACTACTGTAGCTAGCTGACTACAAGCTAATTTACTTAATTACGTAATCATTGTTTATTTTATTAGTGAGTTATGGAGATTTCTAGGTCTAGCCAGACGGTCTGCGCATTCTTAATAAAGTATGTAACGAAACTAATTTACCGGACTATTTACGGCCATATATTTTATTTTATTTAAAGTCATTTAAATTCACTTCAAACCATAGAATATAACTACAGCGGTGCTCCGTTATACAGTATTTATACATACAGTATATCACAGTCTTCATACAATTAGTTGGCTAGCTGTAAAGTAAATTTCATATATCAATTTCAGTTTTTCCTCTTCAACGTAACAGATATTGGAGTCAAAATCTATCGCAGGATGATGGGACCTGCGCGTAGCGCATGAGATATAACTATTTACGTCGTTGTGTAAAAAGTAGCACTTTTAAGTTTTATTACCCGAGTGTATTTTTGTAAGAATGTACCGTACGAGCGCAACGAGGGAGATTTACACAAATATACAAGGAACATAAACGCTGAATAGGGTCCTTTTCCCATGATGGCGTACGTAATTTTATTACATTGCCGGTATGTCAACTTATCGGCGCTGAATTCTTAATTATTGTTAGTGTAATGTTTTAAAGTATACTGAAATTCTAATCCTTTTTATTCATTCATAAATATTTATTCATTTTATTCAGGGAGGTTTGGCGCAATAAAAATGAATCCCTCCCGATGGGAAATTCGACGCAGATAACAGTTCATTACTCCAAAAAAAAACACTGTATAATGTTGTATTGTGTTTCGTTTATTGTTTTGGTTAGAATCACGTACCACTGTAACCTGCTCCTTTCTCGAAATTTAGAATTTAATATTGAGGCGAAATTTTAATCCGCCGAGATGGGATTTGCGTCCAGTCCACCCCCCCCCCCCCGGTCTCATAAATTTTCACTAATTTTAAATAATGCCGTTATGGCTATTATCAATAAATGTTCTTAGCACATACGCGGTAAGGTAGAGAACGTATAAAACGTGTTAGTTTGGGATGTAGTACTGTACTTAACCGTAGGTAGGCTAGGCTGTTGTCGTATAGCTGTAACTTCTCTATCACATTAACACAGGCCATGATAGGAAAAACTACAATCACGCGTCACCGCAATCTTATAAACTCGACATTACACGCCATAAATAATTTTGTTGTTATTTTTATTTTTATTAGGTCACTGTTTTACTGTTCGTTAGTTCACGAAATCGAACAACTATTTGCTTGGACCCTGGTGCCGCGGCGGCGGCGGCGGCCATATATCACTAGGTGATCGAAAACATAGCCACCGATTAATTCGCATTTAAACTCTAGGCAACAATAACCTAAATCAAACTTATTCACAATGGCGTAATCTGCATTGGTATGAATAGGTTAACGCCCCTGGCAATCGTTGCTAAATAACTTCATTGTTCCTCGCGCTACCTTAACCTTAACCGCAGTTAACACAATTACATTCTTTAACAATACAATGCGCGGAATTTGGATGAGCTATATTCGGTTGAATTCTCCTAAACTGAGCCATGTTGCCATCACCCCAACACACAGTAATAGTAATGGCTTCAAAAAGTTAACATTGTCAAATCAAAAGATAATTACTGAATAATTAACAATATATTGGGTATATGTAATGTAATGAAGTACTTATCTATCTCACAACATATTATTACAATGATGACACGTGGCAAATAATTAACGTTTCATCATTTAAAAATTTGATATTGGTTCAAATTCCTTAAATAAGTCAATGGAAGCGGATATGGTATTATTGTTGGTATGCACGGCACGCACGCGCCGCCTCACCTCACAAGTACTGCAATACCACACAATTAGTCGATTTTGTAAGTAGCTCTTATGCTTATCAACGTTATCTCAAGAAAACACAGCAAATATATTAAGTAATGCAATATGTTGTTAGGAAATTCTTTAGATTTATTCACAGAAATAACCAGGGTGGCCCCTGTGACGTAGTAGGTTATGATTCATAGACTGAGCAAACTCTGATATGGAAGGAACCACAGAACAACCAATGGGATAAGGGCTTCCCTGAGTATATTAACCAATGATATCGAGTTATCCGCCCACATCCGTTCACGGTATACCCCAGTGGATGCAACATGTCTCTCAGCTGATTAACTATATATAAATGATAGACAACGTTACGGGGTCATTCCTCGTTTGTTTCAATGTTTTAGATTAATTTGTAACCAAGTAACCGTTTACTGTATGTATTTAGTAACTCTATCTTATCGCTCATTCATTCTGTTTTAACTGGATTATCAATTTTAATTTATTTTTCTTCTATAAGGTAAGTTCATCTGTACTAATAAATTATTATTACTCTTACGTTCAGGCGAGGATCCATTAATTTATTTTGGGAGAGGCCTACATTTTGGAGAGGCCAACCATTTTTTATTTAAGTATTATATCACGGATTTAGCATATCAATTTTCGAAAAACCCTAGGGTTACATGATCTAGCTTTTGGTGCTGGGAGGTTAGTAACTGGCATACTGTCTGCTAGAGGTACTACTAGGATAGGCATGCTGCATTGCAGCTGCATTTTTAAGAATGCTGTGCCGGCTTATCGACAAAATTGCACCGCCACAACTCCCTATCACCCATGTCATTTGCTAGATCATCCGCATCTTCAAGGCCAGTGTCCTTTAAGATGCGTCTCAAGAAAGTCATGGGCTGTCCAGTCCACCATGCTTATTCACTCCATGAGGCTGCCAAAGTACAAGATTATAATAATAAATAATAATATTGGTTATTTATATAGCGCTTTTCTACGCTCAGCATACTCAAAGCGCTTTTATTATCATTACCCCAGCAAAGCCAGGTTCCCATTATACCGCTGGGTTGACGTAGGCACTAATGTCTAAAGTGTCTTGCCTAGGGACACAACAGTGCGAAATTTCTGCCAGTGCGATTATGCACTGGCTGGTCCTCACGGCGAAAGCAGAGCTAGAGGTAATAACATCTGAACGGTGAAGAATAGTGCTATTCTATTATTACAGAAATAAAACATGATATGACTGTTGCTTAGTGTTGACACGTGTACCTGTGAAATTTACAAAGATGGTCAACAATTCCGGAGGGGGTTTCAGCCACCTAGACCCCCTCCCACGTTTATCCGGATCCGCCCTTGCTTATGTTTTACGTAAACGTAATTGTAGAATAATTGCAAATTTTTCACTATTTCCTGAGACAAAGGTCTACAAAAATAGCTATTGATACAATTAAAATTAAATGATCTAATGACTCTACCCTAATGTTCATCAAGTTACACAAAATTGTTATTGCGCTATGACTTATGAGGCAGAGTTCTGAGCTAAAGTGCAGGCGGCTTTCTATTTAAACTTTTAAAGGATCAACAGTGTGACATGTCTGACTCCGCTCTAATTCATGAAATGATAATTAAAGGTCGACATACTGACTAACAGGGGGCTATTGTATATTTTATATAAAATAAACAGGTAAAAATGGGGCCATCAAAAACCGCAAAACAATACAACATCGTACAGTAATTTTATTGTTATGTTGGTTCATACCCTACTCTCCTTTTTGGTAATACTAAATAAAGTAAAATTTCCCAACCCATACCCTATTCAAGTAATTAAGGGAATTTAGTTCAACAAGTTCGGGGAGTAGGCCTATTCCATAACAATCGAAGATCCAGACCAATAATATTTAGCAAATGAATATTATTGGTCGAAATATTATAGTTTTGTGCAATAAAAATTCCATGGATCTTTGGGACCAGTCCCTAACCCTCTATAATTGTGTCTGTGGGGGCTGGACCACCTGTTACCATCCTAGGATCAAGAGACCCGTTGCCACTCTCTATTAATCTATACGCCATATGGTACGTTTTCGTAGTATCCGTGGGCGTTAAAATAATAATTGATGCAACATTTATGAATGGGGCTTACATATATATAGATTTCATTCAGTAGTTACTGCAGTATTCACATAGCTGTGGTTACGTCATATGTTTAGTTATGTTCTACAGTTATGTAAATATAGCTGGGAAATACCCAACGCTATCATACGCCCACAATATCCAGATATATTCTATATATTATATTTACAAAGGATATTTACAGATATATATATACGATATATATTATCTTTTAATATTATTTTCATATTTAAATCGATCTTAGTACTCCAGTAACATTTTACCAGGGGTTCAATCTATTTTTTTGTATTTGGTTTTTCTTTTTACTCTTGAAATTCGTCACATTTACAGCTCAGTTTAATGAAAAAGCGGTAAGTGGAAATGTATTAAACTTTACTTAACGGCGTAAACTTCACTTGAATCTTGATTGTTACTGTGTTCGATATACTTCGCTACGTCCGTGGTCTGGTCACACACAATCCGTATATTACATGTTATGTAATAGGACGGAAGTGTACTTGGTACACTCCAAGTACATGTTTACTTATACCAAGTATCATGGACTTGGTATAATCCTATTCCGTTTGATATATTACCATATCGATATCCCTCGTACTTTATACTTTATACTTATAAATCTAGTGTTGCTTTATGTTTGCGAACTGTCTGTCGCGTTGTGCTCCAATTAGATTCACCGTGTACTGTTATACTTGGGCGATTATGTAATGATTACGTCATATTACATGATGTATGTATTGTATATGTCGCACTTATTAAGATTACATTATATCTTAAAACCCTTGTCTGGGCTATGGTATTTGTTTCAGTGCTGGTTGTGTGGTACCTTTGAACCTGAACCAGACAATGTATGTTATCAATGTTACCGGTATCATGTCAAAACAATATTATCCTGAATGGTTCAGGGAATAAAAACAAATTAAGTTTAATTTCAGTTCATTAAAAACTTAAAATTAATACACAGAATTTAATGTTGATTTTCAATAATTTCCCTAGGTCTACTAATGATATGTTATTTCGTAGTTTTTAGCTTCACACGCGATGGCATTGAATACCGCGAACCTTTTCCTCCTCACACTGGTTCTTATCGCCTCTGCGCCGAGCCGAGCCACTAATATCCCGCAGTTGACGTCCGACGGGTTGACTTGTTTGAGGGAACCGTCGAGATACGCCCCCGCAGCTCGCTACTGCGGCCATGCCCTCACTAGCAAAGTCTTCCATGTCTGCCAGTGCTGCGGTGGAATAGCATCAACAACTGCAGGTAAAAAATTTGTTGTTGTACCTAGTTGTTTATTTTAAGTAAGTAGGTGGAGCACACGTAGTGACATAAAGGTTCCTGGACCCTTACAGCATGAGATGCAATCTCTTGTACTCTGCGAAACTCCTCTCAAATTTTGTTCACTTTATCAATTATTGAGACAAATCAAATAGTTATAGTCTTTGAAACATTTTCGACATTAAAACAACGCTAGACGGTTCACTGCTAGGATAATGTTACCTTAGGGCTCGCCGGAAATCGCGCCTCAAAAAATTATTCGTCGAGTTTATATGATTGCTTTTACTTTTTTTTGTGGTCTAAAATATATTGACTGTAATTAAATATAACTTCGTATATATCAAATATTTTGCGCGAATTATGTGTCAGTTTAAAAATGTAGACTAATAGTTATACATTTTTTGTTTCTTATTTTTTAACTCATTAACTAAAGACTAAGTTGTTTTAATATATTAATTAAACATATACACCTCGTATTATTATTCTGGTTTTTTTTAACATTTTTTAGGGTCGATTCGAGAGGTGGTAGGTTCGGGAATATTGGACGATTCGACATACAACAATACCCCGACCGAACTGCGGAGGCGTCGCAGCACTTCGGCGGTATTGGATATCTCGACGACGTGTTGCCATAGAGATTGCAGTTACAATCAAATGCGGATGTTCTGTGAAGAACCATCATGTCCAATGTTAGTACGACTCACTACGTTCTAGACCTAAAAGCAATTCATTGATATTCAATGTTGATTTTCATTTATAATATTAATTTTCTAAATCCAAAACGACTCCCAAATAATTAAATTATTTTTATTTTATATCTTATGACCATTACTACAGTAGCTTCTTCAACCAGGGTGAATTAATGAGGGAATTAATATGAAAATATTTTGTTGAAATAATTAAATTCGATTTCAAACGAAATGCTGTATTGTTTAGGTCGTCACAGATTTTCTCTAGAAACAGACGATCTATCGTTGGTGTGACGTCACCGAGGGCCGCGGATCTATGGGAGTCGATGATGGAGGAAATACATTTGATTGACAGCTGATATTAATTACATTATTTGTGGATCATTGTGAAATCTGTTTAATTCCTATTCTGTAAGTATAAGAATATTATAAATTATTTAGGCTAAACAGAAAGAAACCTAGATAACTCCCCCCCCCCCCCCCCCACGCCTACCAGAACAGCTCACACAACGTTAATATTGTAAATTATTAGAGGTAAAACAACTCCCACAATGCGAATGGTATAGTTCCAAAATCATGGGAATAATGGTGTGGGTTGTTCCATCTCTGCGCGAAAAAATTCCTGATGCGGAACAACCCACTCAGGTATATGGAGTAATGCTAAAAGATGAAAACAATATGATTTGTCGTTTGCATTTCTGAAAAACATTAAAAAATCAGTTTTTTGTTAATAAGAAATGAAATTTTGAGGTAAATAATGTTTTTTTTTGTTTTTTTTTCGTAGAAATATTTGTTACAATGTATACATTGTTATATATTTTCTACCTTCACTCACATTTCTTATAATTTCAGGAATGGTGTTATTGTATCGCATTCTTCATGAGGGCCATATAATGAATTAACACAATACAACCTACATATTAATATTCTTTTATCCTTGCCTTCATTCTCGGTACCCTCTGTCTCTCTATCTTCCTTTCTCTCATTACACCCCGGTATATCTGTATTCCTTCCGTACACAAATAGGAGGAACACCCAACTGGAGGGCAAAAAAACTTTGGACGATTCTTAATTACATAACTTCTGAAAAGTAGAGTTTAGGTTAATTTAATTGTACTAATTATTATTTCATTAATTATTATTTATTTAGGTCTTCACCGAAATGGTGCTAATTACAATGCGGGGCCACTCAATATTGTTTGTACTAAACCCATCGTCAGTAATAAGTATAACAGGCCAAATAGTAATACAAAATAATAACAGCTAAAAAGCTACAGAAATGGTGCGCTATAACTACATCCTAATATATACATGACAAATACAAAACACAACGGAAACCCAAGTCAGCCCTACTCTAAACACCCACGGTTCAGTTGAACTGTTTGGGTTTACTGTTTTGTTTATTGCTGATTCTCTCATGGTGTAGTTTAATGTGCCAGTTCACTAAGAATTTTTCTCCGTTAGTCTATTTTATATTATCTGTCATTTTATATGCACTGTGTGACTCAGATCCGATGGGCTTAGTAATAATAATATGAAACTACATATAGTTGTTAGACACAATTAAAATCCAAATAAATTCAATCCTTCCCTTTTCTATCACTATTAGGCCTACCTTATGTACCGTTATCCAAGAATCTCACCCAAATCAATATTTTCGTCTGAAATGTTGCTATTATTCCATTATTATTCCTATTCGTTAATCTGTAAGTTTCGTTTCAATATCATTTTGCTTCCAGTGTGGTTGGTTTTGTTTGAAATTAATGTGATTTTATAGGCAAATAATGAGTCATACTTTTAGAAAATTACAATCTAAAGTTTAGGGCTTATAATATATATTTTATTGTAATTTTTTTACGATAATTTGGATTCTACTGTATTTATTATTTAATGTAATGGTGTTTTTAGTATATGTTATTTATCAAGTGCTGTTTTTAGTTAATCGTATAATTTTAGAGTTTAAATTGGTTGGAATATTGTTTGCCCCACTACTACATTATATACTATTCTACATCAGAATGCATTTTTACAGTATCAAACAAAATGTCTAACAATCAAATAACTCACACAATAATGCATATTTAACAGTATATTTATTAAGACGGTAAGTGTAATTGTTGTAATTAATTAATTATTGTTATAATATTTAATAAATATCCCACACTAGTTATGTGCGGGATACAATACTGCACTATTCGTATGTTGTTTTATTCAAAGTTTAATTATTCCTAATTAATGATTAAATCCATTATAATGGAAGGGCAAATATGGAAAATAAATGTAAAAATATACGTGTTGAATTTTCATTGGTTACTTTATCACCCTATAAGGTGATATATTTTGTGCTTTAATTTTAATTAATGGCAGTGGAGGAGTACTGTAATGGAATCTGTAAAGTTTCTAATGAAATAAAATTATTATATGATGTTATTTGGGTGCTAATTTATGTTATTGTGCCTTTTACTTAAAATTTGATATTTTATTCAAAGTGTCTAAATTTTATTATTCCATGTGTGAATGAACAAACGTATTTAACAATAATTTATTATTTACAAAGTTTAAACGTGGAGATTTAATCCGCTCGGTTTTTCGTGCATGATCTCTTCGTTATACTACCGTTACTGTAATGGTTTTCTGTAATTTGTATTTATTTTCTATTTTTTGGTCTATGTATGTTTTTTTTATGTAAAATATGGGAGCCTAACTTGCGGCGAAAGAAGTTATTCGCGTGATAATGGACGAAGGTGAATGAATGTAACGAAGGAAGACTTGAGCTGTCGATTCGAAATGGTAGAGGTACCGGATATACGATGATGTTAGGCCCCCAACGGTGCGAGTGCGACCATTTCAGTCAGACAGCCGGTAGGATATAAACCGTGGCGCTAGAATAGGGTAGAATTTTTATTACGCTTTTTTCTAACTCTATTTTTCTACAATGTAATGCGATTCTATATTTAATAATATATATTGTTTATGCTTTAATTAATAATATTTTTTAGTTCAGGCGCTGTCCACGCTAGCAAACACCTATCCAATTAATGGCTGCAGGGCGAAAACCGTTGATTAGGGATGTTACTAAAATAGGCACACAGTCAAACACAGTCAAACACAAGCGGGACGAGGCACACAGGCCCACACACATCCCAAAAGATTTATTTAAGCCTCAAACACAGTCGCGAAATTAATTATCTCGCTCAGTTACATCATTTGATTAGCTTGAAACGACTGTTTAAGAGGTACGAAATGTTCAATGAATCGGGTTTGTTTTTGTTGCTTTGAAATTGTTGAACTAGCCATTCAATCATTGACTCGGAATGGTTACTTTTCTTCCAATAAAAATTCAGAACTGCTAACCCGGAACGGGGTGGGGTGACTTTATTCGGCTTAGGATCTTGCGACGATCACTATTTATATTTTTTTTCTGATAATAAATTTAAAATAAAAAAGCCATATTCTTAAAATCATGCTTTTTCCATTTTTATCATGTGAAAGAAAATAAAGTTAATATGTTCTGTTAAGATTCATTGGATCTTCTTAAAACCACTTGGCCTATTCTATCTTAGATGTTGGTTTAAGTGGCGATTAGTTGCGATGAAATGGAAACTCAGTAAATGTACAATTTGCAGTTTATTCCTTAGAAAGCTGGTAGTGTGGGGCGAGCCACGAAGTCCAGGTGAGCCTTAGCGTAATGGTATAATTAGTGGACCCGTCTGTCGTCGTTGTATAAAATGTTTGAACGCTACTAAGTCAGTCAATCTTTGGTGAAATGGTACCAAACTTAGTACACCTGTAGTCTATAAAAAGTTTAGAAATCCTACACACACACACACACACACACACACACCCCCACACACACACACACACACACACACACACACCACAGAGACTTCTATAGTTCATCTGTCGACCGCAAGGGGGCGAATGACTCTACGCAAAAGCCCATCTGGAATTACGTGTGCGGGAAGTCCCCATGTACGTGTTCTACATAATACAATAGGTTTAAAATTTTGACAAATTGACAACGGAATAGCAGATGTAGTAATTTAATCTCATACATAATCTTTAAAGATGTAATAGTATGGTTTTGTTCAGTAATGGAAAAAATGAGAAAGCGCGTCACCGGGGGTTGAACCAGCGCTATTCGTACGTTTCGACCTATCAGGCCTCACCAGTTGCGCTAACCAGCTCAACCACTAGCCCCTGACACTCACACTCCCACCTAATCCACTTACATTATCACTGCCATTATATTCTATTCTGCCATTAATTACTTTTTAACTTAACCCGCACTGGAATGCTTGCGAAGATCGTTTTTTTATTGTTTGTTTTTTACTTTATGCTACTATATTTACGATGATCGTTTTTATTGTTTGTTTTTACTATATTTTATGATGTTTTTATTGTTGGTTTTTAATTACTACATTAATTTAGTTGATTTTTATTTCATAACTATTGCCATTGCAGTCACGAACTATTAATTACTGTGTACTATGTGTTTTTCAGCGCCTTAGAGTACGTAAATGATGTAAATTTGGCGCTATATAAATAAATATATATTATTATTATTATTATTATATTGAACAGGCAGTCTTGAGTTGCTTTCTCATTTTTTCCATTTCTGAACAAAACCATAATATTACATCTTTAATTACAGTTGCATGAACAGCTCAACCACAATACATTATCTTTACAAAGATCTTCTAGGTCCACAACCGACTTATTTATTAATATCCGAAGGGACACCCAAACCTGGTTTTCAGGGTTTCTTTGGAAATTCCAATAAAAAACCTGGAAATGCCTATTTAGTCTGATAGTAAGTACCTAGAGAATAAAACTTTTTAGTATCTTGTATTACAAGTTATAAAAATATGCAGAACATATTAAAAAACAAAACAGTTTGTTATGGCGATAAAACTGGTCAAATATGACCTTCCATCCTAATCATATTAATTAGAATTAACTTTGACTGAATGAAATTAAGAATATATTCAAGGACAAGCAACAAAGCAACAAAACAACAAAGCAAGGTGGACAAAATCTGTTCAAAATGACAATATAGATCCACTGCTGGCAAATTTGGTCCTAGAGTAGAGTGAGTCAAAATCTATTGGCCAAAATCTATTGGTTAGTTTGAGTTCTTTTAGTATCTTTTTGGACCAACAAATGTGTGTATTTATTTCATTAGATATATTACGCCTACACCATTACTCAAATGTGAGCGAAGATATACTATATATAATAATTAGTAATAATAAATTAATTAGACTATGTTGTCTGTCTGTCTGCTTTTGTCATTATTTTGTCTCCTATTTTCTATTATTTTTTGTTTTGGTACAAAATATAGCCTCAGCTGAAATTTAGCAGGACAAAAGAGACCGAGACATGATGCATCAGACAAAAAATATATAACATATTGATTGGCTCTATAAATTTAATAGTTTTAGTCAAAACGGCTTTTAGGCCTACACTACTGTATTTTGCATATTGTTTTTTATATTTAAATAAATTTAAATATACTCTTAAATATCTAAGAAAGCACAGAGCAAACAGGGTGACATGGTCGCTCTGGCAATGGAATATAACATCGACATCATCTGCATCCAAGAACATCGGATTTGTCATGAAGACACTGCCATGAAGTACAATGACATTGGAAATGGATGGACGTTAGTAACAAGCTCAGCAGTAAGAACTCGGCCAATGCATCAATTGGTGGAGTAGGAATTCTGCTAAGCCCATTTGCACTTAAGACCCTAAACAACATCGAATCTATAAATTCCAGGGTTATGATCGCAACATTTGATGGGAATCCCAAAACAACAGTTATATGTTGCTACAGTCCAACCAATGCATCAGAGCCAGAACAAGCAGTCAAGTTTTATGAAGAACTGACTGGACTTATTAAGGACATCCCGAAACACAATGTTAAAGTCATTGCTGGTGACCTGAATGCGCAAATTGGCCCAGAAGACATCAAGGGTTACACCTATAACACCTGTAAGGGTCCAGTAGTATACCGCTTACCAGATCCTAGTAACGATGTATCTTACTATGAGACTCTAGTAATGTATACGGGCTTGTACAGTATCTGACAACAAATCCCAGTCCAGGATATCTAAACAAACAGATATAGTACACAAACGACTACTGGCGAGGAACAGAGCCTTGTATCTATTCTATGTACGTGAGCGGGTCGAATGCCTACGTACTAGACAGAAGGATACCTGTCCTCTAACCGGTGAGGCAGATGTACAGTTACAGTAACAGACCAAACTCACGGGAAAACAATCCCCGCGCAGCGAATCCTAACTATCACTGACAGTCCTAAATACAGTAACTTGCCGCGGTGTGATTTATATGGTTTATATACGAGCTAGTGGGTTAACAGACCTAGCGTAACAACACTGACAGTCCTAAATCAGTCGAAAAGGGGTCGTGCCTAAATGTAACAATAACTGATCCCCCTGTACGAAATCAGTCTAAAAGGTCAGGCCTAAATGTAACAATACCGTTGTCCAGACAAACAACAGTTTAATAACGAAAGTGAAATACTCCTTATTTTGCCGCAACTAAATCAGATCCTAATTTTACAAATACAGATAATTTCCACCTAAAGTAATGTATAGTACGCTATAGCTAGTAGAACTTTAAGGGCAATATGTTTTAGGGCGTGTGTGTGTGGGTGTGTTACAAATAAAACAATTTCGTGTAATTCCTTTACTAGGTTTTAGTGATTTTCTGACTAAAATGATACCGTGCGCTAGCTACTAAAATAAACTAGTCGCGTTTGTAGAACTTTATACTCACGAATGACGTCAAAGCTCTCTCCTTCCTATCCACAACCCAATGGGCAACCACAGTGTTAGTAACTACACCCGTGATCGGCACTAATACCAGATTCTGGTTGTAAGATAAGAATAGGGGTTAATCGCTACCGTACGTTAGCTGATCTGGTATACTAATTTAATTCTAGAACTTTGTTGCTGCGGTAGTTAGCAGCAATACCTATCAGTACGTGGCAAGGCGCGGTAGGATATTAATAAACCTCCCTAGGCCAAGCAGTGTGCCGGTAGCAGAAATGCTCCTTGCCTGATCAAATAGCTAACTCCAGACAAGGGGGGGGGGGGGGGGGGGGGTACTAATGTACGTTCTACAAAGCGAACCGGTACCAAACAGTCAGTGCTATGAATCACTAAATTATGGAACGTATGCTGTCCGTACCTAATGTGTACTCGCGTACTGACGAATGGCAATAGTTCGCACCTGTAGGAAGTACAGGTTAACCCAGGGGTTCGTAGGACTGACAAGAAGGGGGGGGGTGTCTGGATATAATTATTTGATCCTAAATTTGCGGCGTCCAGTGCGGTGTCACGCTTACCCTGATCTATAGGTCTTACGGCGGGCAAGGGCGTCGAACAAAGTCTTACCTTCTCACAAAGCGGGCGCTGCATAGCAAGTGGAGTATTTCGAAGGGCAAAGGGGGTGCGCGGTCAATCCAAATGTGGGCGCTAGCGTGTTGTGGACATCCCTTCCCTGCGTTGCTTACGGCCTAACGATCTAGGCTGCCATCTCCCTGGTGTTCGGCTGTCCCGAAGTCGGACCAAAAGAAAACATGTCAGGAAATTGCAGTATATTTACAGTTTTACAAAAGGATTTATCAAACGAAGTTTCAACAAGAAACCGAATAAACTAATTTTACAAAAGTAAGAGTTTTACAAAGTGGTAAGAAGTGACATAATATAAGGTGATAACCGAAGGCAAACCGGCCTTTTTATACTAGAAATTGCACATGGAAACTAAACAGAATTTTCCACAGCTTCACCATTGAGCAATGAAGTGCTTCGTGCTCTATGATTGGCCCAGCTCATCGTTCAACGCAGTCCGGCCCTTACACTAAATCTGGGACATGGAATCCTAACAGAATTTTCCACTGCCTCACATTTGAGCAATAAGATAATTTATGCCCTATGATTGGCCTGGCTCATTATTCGCTACGCTGTACGCTTCTCATTGGCCTACCAATTAGCACCACACGAAAATAAATGGCCCCAAAATACAAATTTCCCGACTGGGATTCGAACACGTAACCTACGTAATGTAACCAACGCCTTAACCATCTGACCACTACGCCACGAGAGTACCTAAGGGTTTTATGTGTACAAATATGAATAGGCATATTACATTACTGTAACTTAATCAAAATACGTCGGATTTTCAAAAGTTTTTACGTTAAAGTTAAACTACAAATGCTATCTTATAGTGAAATAATTCATCACCGCTCCATGAAAACAGTAAGTAAGACTGTTTTCACCAATCAAAATATAAAATATCTACAAACTATTTCTAAATTTACTGGTAGGGCCTAAAATATAAAATATAATCACTATCTAATTATTGCATACTTAATATTGCAGATACGGCGTAAATACAATCGATCGTACATACAAATACAAATTTACGAATTAACTTTAGTGCCTAAAATACAAAAAAAAGGCTTTCGGTTATCAAGATAAACAAATTAAACAAATCAGAACAAATAAATCAAACAAATCAAACAAATAAATCAAATTCTTTCGATAAATCTTTATATATTGTAAATATACATAATAAACCTTCACCAAATTAAATCTGTCCAAATATAATATAAACATAATGCGCTAATAACTTCCAAATGAGTCTTAAAAGGTCCTCCTGACGATCTAATAGTTCGTCCTGCTGGTCTGGATATCTTCTCCTGAGCATCAATTGCTAACGGTAGGCTCGCAAGCCTTCCTTTCCATATCTCGTTCTTCCAAACCCAACGTCCGATATAAATACCCAAATATAATATCCAAATATAAAATATCCAATATAAATATCCAATATAACATCCAAATATAATATCTGAATATAATATCCTTTCTTCTCGCTTTCCTATTCCTTGGCCGACCGGGCTCGTCCACGTCCTCTATTGCGATTGGGTGGTGGTCGAGGTCGAACTGGGCTCGGACTTCGGCGTCGAGTTGTCGGTGGTTCCAAAACGCTAGGAAAGGGGACGACGGGAGATGAAACGACCGCCTTCTTGGTAACGCAGACTTTGGTGGTTTGGGCAACGCGCTAATATCAGCTCGGGGTTCTCGCAAACGTCGCTGGCGTCGCATAACGCATCGTAGGGGTACAACGCTTTGAACTCCGCGCGTAACTCCTCCGCTGTTTGTTATAAGCGTCCAATCGCTGTCGCGTGACGTTTGGATCCGCCTTGGATTTAGCAAGCTTGGCTGTACTCCTAGCCATACTCTCCACTCCAAACAGGTTAAAGTTTTGGCCCCATATCGGTTGAATGGCGCCTGGTGCTCCTGTTCTTGCGTAAACCCTTGACGTAACTCTTTATACATCTTCTCCGCCA
>JAUCBJ010000182.1:0-37713 GCA_032718475.1 Nemertoderma westbladi | reverse complement strand
CTAACCCTAACCCTAACCCTAACCCTAACCCTAACCCTAACCCTAACCCTAACCCTAACCCTAACCCTAACCCTAACCCTAACCCTAACCCTAACCCTAACCCTAACCCTAACCCTAACCCTAACCCTAACCCTAACCCTAACCCTAACCCTAACCCTAACCCTAACCCTAACCCTAACCCTAACCCTAACCCTAACCCTAACCCTAACCCTAACCCTAACCCTAACCCTAACCCTAACCCTAACCCTAACCCTAACCCTAACCCTAACCCTAACCCTAACCCTAACCCTAACCCTAACCCTAACCCTAACCCTAACCCTAACCCTAACCCTAACCCTAACCCTAACCCTAACCCTAACCCTAACCCTAACCCTAACCCTAACCCTAACCCTAACCCTAACCCTAACCCTAACCCTAACCCTAACCCTAACCCTAACCCTAACCCTAACCCTAACCCTAACCCTAACCCTAACCCTAACCCTAACCCTAACCCTAACCCTAACCCTAACCCTAACCCTAACCCTAACCCTAACCCTAACCCTAACCCTAACCCTAACCCTAACCCTAACCCTAACCCTAACCCTAACCCTAACCCTAACCCTAACCCTAACCCTAACCCTAACCCTAACCCTAACCCTAACCCTAACCCTAACCCTAACCCTAACCCTAACCCTAACCCTAACCCTAACCCTAACCCTAACCCTAACCCTAACCCTAACCCTAACCCTAACCCTAACCCTAACCCTAACCCTAACCCTAACCCTAACCCTAACCCTAACCCTAACCCTAACCCTAACCCTAACCCTAACCCTAACCCTAACCCTAACCCTAACCCTAACCCTAACCCTAACCCTAACCCTAACCCTAACCCTAACCCTAACCCTAACCCTAACCCTAACCCTAACCCTAACCCTAACCCTAACCCTAACCCTAACCCTAACCCTAACCCTAACCCTAACCCTAACCCTAACCCTAACCCTAACCCTAACCCTAACCCTAACCCTAACCCTAACCCTAACCCTAACCCTAACCCTAACCCTAACCCTAACCCTAACCCTAACCCTAACCCTAACCCTAACCCTAACCCTAACCCTAACCCTAACCCTAACCCTAACCCTAACCCTAACCCTAACCCTAACCCTAACCCTAACCCTAACCCTAACCCTAACCCTAACCCTAACCCTAACCCTAACCCTAACCCTAACCCTAACCCTAACCCTAACCCTAACCCTAACCCTAACCCTAACCCTAACCCTAACCCTAACCCTAACCCTAACCCTAACCCTAACCCTAACCCTAACCCTAACCCTAACCCTAACCCTAACCCTAACCCTAACCCTAACCCTAACCCTAACCCTAACCCTAACCCTAACCCTAACCCTAACCCTAACCCTAACCCTAACCCTAACCCTAACCCTAACCCTAACCCTAACCCTAACCCTAACCCTAACCCTAACCCTAACCCTAACCCTAACCCTAACCCTAACCCTAACCCTAACCCTAACCCTAACCCTAACCCTAACCCTAACCCTAACCCTAACCCTAACCCTAACCCTAACCCTAACCCTAACCCTAACCCTAACCCTAACCCTAACCCTAACCCTAACCCTAACCCTAACCCTAACCCTAACCCTAACCCTAACCCTAACCCTAACCCTAACCCTAACCCTAACCCTAACCCTAACCCTAACCCTAACCCTAACCCTAACCCTAACCCTAACCCTAACCCTAACCCTAACCCTAACCCTAACCCTAACCCTAACCCTAACCCTAACCCTAACCCTAACCCTAACCCTAACCCTAACCCTAACCCTAACCCTAACCCTAACCCTAACCCTAACCCTAACCCTAACCCTAACCCTAACCCTAACCCTAACCCTAACCCTAACCCTAACCCTAACCCTAACCCTAACCCTAACCCTAACCCTAACCCTAACCCTAACCCTAACCCTAACCCTAACCCTAACCCTAACCCTAACCCTAACCCTAACCCTAACCCTAACCCTAACCCTAACCCTAACCCTAACCCTAACCCTAACCCTAACCCTAACCCTAACCCTAACCCTAACCCTAACCCTAACCCTAACCCTAACCCTAACCCTAACCCTAACCCTAACCCTAACCCTAACCCTAACCCTAACCCTAACCCTAACCCTAACCCTAACCCTAACCCTAACCCTAACCCTAACCCTAACCCTAACCCTAACCCTAACCCTAACCCTAACCCTAACCCTAACCCTAACCCTAACCCTAACCCTAACCCTAACCCTAACCCTAACCCTAACCCTAACCCTAACCCTAACCCTAACCCTAACCCTAACCCTAACCCTAACCCTAACCCTAACCCTAACCCTAACCCTAACCCTAACCCTAACCCTAACCCTAACCCTAACCCTAACCCTAACCCTAACCCTAACCCTAACCCTAACCCTAACCCTAACCCTAACCCTAACCCTAACCCTAACCCTAACCCTAACCCTAACCCTAACCCTAACCCTAACCCTAACCCTAACCCTAAGGTCCCGACCCCGGTTTCCTTTAGTCTCTCAAAATCTTGCCTGAGCAGTCTCTTGAGCTGTTCCTCCGCTCCCTCATCCCCCATTTCCTGCATAGTTCCCGCGAACATGCATCCCGATGTCTACGACATCCAAAATGGTATCTTACTCTTAATTGGGCCACTCAGCGTCCACCCGAACGGTGTCAATATCGCCACCGGATCACACTGCCTGTCTTCGCCGAAGACCGTTTGCATTCTCTCGTGGGCCGTCAGGCAGTCCATTCCTACTATGATGGATACCTTCCTGACGTCCACCTCTGGATTGAGAAGTCGATATCGTCCAGGAATTTATATTGCTCGACCTCGATGTTGGTTGGCCGCCTGGCATTGATATTTATTGACTCTATCACTTGGATGGGGTCGATGGTCGCCCCGTAGTCGCATCCCGGTGCCACCGCTGCAATCGTGCACCGTCCGGTCCTCATCTCCAGGACCTCATCTTTGCTAGAGATTGTTGTTACCGCCATTCTACTTGGCCTCGTTCTCAATCCTATCTCTTCGGCCACCCAATTTTCAATTAATGTGAAGGCAGCTCCACTATCGACCAGCATCAATGTGGTTACTGATCGGTTGCCTTCTCCAATCACTCGCACTGGTACTACCCCAAGTAGCACTGTTCCTCTCCTTTTCGCCCCTAAAGTGCTCGTTGCCATCATTTGGCCTTTCCTTTGACCGAACTTAATTGGCGTCTCCTTGCATTGCCTAGCTCTATGTCCACTCATCACACATCGCGAGCAGATCTCGTTTCTCGCCGCGTACTCTAACCTGATCTTCCCTGGGTAGCGCTTGCCAGTACCTGCAGTTCAAGGTTTGATGAAGCGCATTTGTATGTAGCTGGCATTTGCTCTTTGGGTCGTAGCCGTCCTTGTACAGTGCATCGCGTATCGCAGCTGCATTTGTACCAAAGTCCCTACTATTCTTATTGTTTGGGTTCGGCCTACTGGGAGTACTGGGGTTATATTTATTTGTGTTGTTATCTTTCCCCTGTCCGCTCCATGATGTGGTCTTACCCCCGGCTACCTGTGGACTTGCAGTCCCCTGCGTCGCTGTGTATGGCAATGATTGCCTGAGCTTTGGTAATGCGTTTGAAGTGTTGTGTTCTGGTTTCGGTCTATGGTAGTCGGTTCTTGGTCCCTTTCCCAGGCTGTCCTCACTATAGACTGGGTCGGTTATTAATTCGGCTTCGTAGTTCAAGAAGCTCGACATTTCTTCTAAACTCGGTTCCGCACCCTTCCTATCTCGAGTGGAGAAAGCGATCTTCCTCCACTTGTTGCGCAGCCACATCGGTAGTACCTGCGCTATCGTGGTGATGTTGTTGGACGCATTGAGTTCATATGGCGCATCTAGCGTCTTTAGCATGATTAGCGCCTTCTCGACTTTGTTAGCGAATGTCTTTATGCTAACGGGATTATCCTGTAGGCCACCCGATGTTATGCCCCTCAGGGTTTGCCGGATGATTTTGGCTGGGTGCCCGTATTCCCTGTCCAATGCCCGCCATGCCGTCGTGAAACCGCCCTCTATGCCCTGGTATTGCCTCACGATGTCGTATGCTGGGCCTCCTGTATATACTTGCAGATATTTTAGGCACTCCACCTGCGTCAAGTTCTTCGTTAGTATTTCGTTACTATACATGCGCCGAAACTGCAGATATTCTTCCGGCCTACTCCCATCAAATTTAAACGGTTCCACGGGTGGTAACTCGATCCTAGTTTTTAACGCATCGATCAACGTGGCCATTCCCATCGCCTGCGCTTCCAATGGGCTCGATGGATGTTGTATAGTTTCTCCTGTTGGGTGTGGTCCGTCCGTCCTATTTTCTATTTATTTATTTATTTTTTTTTTTCTTTCTTTATTTATTTCTCCTGGTACCTCGAATTGCACATACTACACAATTTTTTTTTATTCCTATTTAATACAATTATAATTAATAATGGTAGCAGAGTGCGCTACTACAGCCGAGCAATAGCAAAAGCTAGTATAGTCCAGCTGAAGCAGCTAGAGGACCAGGGGGGATATCGAAGGGAGGATTGGGCGAGTGTGGGGTGGGTGGTGGGGGGGAAGGGGGGGGGGGGGGGTGGAGCGAGTAAGAATACAAGTAGCCGAAGACAATTTACACCACATTCAACAAATTTTGAGTTAATTCTATTGCAATATTGAATTACCGTACCTGACCATAAGCTTATCGCTTAAAATATTGTCTTCTTTCAGGTACGAACCGCCAGGGATGTGGTAAATATTGCGACAAATGTTACAGGAAAATTTCAATTCGAAAGGGCTGAATGCGGTGAAACAAAAGTTACAGGACTGGGAGATTGTGCGGGTTGCCATCAAGGGAGGTTGATGGGTGGGGGGGGGGGGGGGGGGTAATTAAATTAAACAGATGATTGTTAGTGAATGAATGTTACAATGTTTCTAGGATCACAAGAAGAAAACTGAGGTGAGCTAGTGACTGTTAGCCATTAGGTCTGCATTTCAATGAGTTATATATTCTTAGTATATTATATGAAACGTTACCGGTTAAATTATTATTAAGAGAAACATAGCTTTTAAGTAATGAGATGATAATGATGTACAATTATTGGTGATAGAAAGATAAACTAAACACCATCGAATAAGAAATATTTAGTTATACTTAGGTTTAGAAGATAATACACTAACAGTACTAATACACTACGGTAAACTACACTAAATTTAAGTAAAAAAAAAAACACGTTTCCCTTGACTGGGTGGGTTAGACTAGAGCATAATGGAATATTAGAAAGGTACAATAGAATAATCGCTATAGAAACACAAAAAATTTAGGATGTATTTCTGGGAATGAATAGAATTCTGAGAATGAGTACATTCATAAGACAATTAAAAAGTACGTCGAGAAAGGATGGGCCGTGGAGTTACCGGTCGACGAGCCGAACACAGACAGGACATATTACTTACCACTCCACGTGGCTTTAGATCCAAAGAAAGGTAAACTGCAGATGGTAGTGGACGCATCGGCAAAGACCGACGGGAAATGCCTAAACGACTATCTGCTAGAAGGTCCCAACATGTACAACTCAGGGATAGAGGTCCTACTCAGATTCAGGAATGGAAAACACGCCTTCACCTGTGACATAGAAGGCATGTTCAACCAAGTCCGTGTGACGGAAGAGGATAGCGACAGTCAACGCTTCCTATGGTATGACGGCAACGTGGAACCGTCGACAATACCGATGTACAAGATGATAGTACAGAATATGGGAGCCAAGTTGTCTTCTTTCACGACGACTATGGCCGTAAGAGACACAGCAGAGGGAAAGGAAGATAAGTACAGCACTAGAGCCGT
This sequence comes from Nemertoderma westbladi, assembly GCA_032718475.1. Taxonomy (NCBI): domain Eukaryota; kingdom Metazoa; phylum Xenacoelomorpha; order Nemertodermatida; family Nemertodermatidae; genus Nemertoderma; species Nemertoderma westbladi. The sequence continues at coordinate 31,834 of JAUCBJ010000182.1, read as the reverse complement.
CGATATGATTTGATGCGGCTTCTACGTAGACAACGGGATGGAGTCTGGAAATACGGTTGAGGAGCTACTGGACACAGGGCGCGAGGTTCGCGACATCCTTAGAGGATCCGGCTTCAACCTGACCAAATTTCAATCCAGTTCGAAGGAATTTATCGAGGCGATAAAAGATGAGAGACCAGGATCGACCATGGATAATCCCACAACAGCCAAGGGGCAGGACATGGCGAACAAGAGAATAGAGTCTCAACAGAAGGCGCTGGGAATCGTGTGGAACAGAGAGACGGATGAACTGGAGTACCAGTTGAGTCAGGAGGGCGCAGATATCCACACAAAGAGGGGCTATGTGTCATACATAGCAAGAATATACGATCCCCTAGGCCTAGCATCCCCACTGCTAGTCACGGGGAAACAGATACTCAAGAAAGTATACAAGCTAAAGGATGAGTGGGACGCAGAGGTCCCGGAAGAGATCAGAAAGCAGTGGCATAAGTGGACAGAGAGCCTGGAGCAGATGGGAACATACAGCATGCCAAGAGTGTATTTCCCGGATGGGGACATGACGAATCTGGACTTACACATGTTCTCCGATGCGTCGTTAGAGGCATACGGAGCGGCACTCTATTTAGTACAACGAGAGGGGGCTCACAAGCCCAGACTGGCCTTCAGCAAAGCGAAGTCAACGCCACCAGATTCAGCATCAGTTCCCAAACTAGAATTGACAGCTGCGAGACTAGGAGTTAGGGCTACAGCCTACCTAATGGATGCTATTCCCAACATAGTGGAAACACACTACTGGACGGATTCCATGGTAGTGCTTGGTTGGCTACATAACGAAAGGACGAGATACCCTATATTCGTCGCGAATAGAGTGGACGAAATAAGGGCGACCACAGAACTGGAAAGGTGGCACTACTGCCCAACGGACGAGAACCCAGCGGACTTGTTATCGAGGGGCGTGGTACGCCACACTTTCTTGAAGAAGGAAGTATTGTGGCAACACGGGCCACAGTTTCTGAGCGATAGGGAGGCCTGGCCGCCGATGAGAAAGGTGGACCCGGGCTCAGGAGAAGTAGTGTTAGAAGGAGAAGAGGGAGATTCAGAGGGAGAAGAGATATACTCCCAGATGGTGAGGGAGATTAGGGACGTGCAACCAAAACAGGAGAACTGTGCGATAACCCGACGGATAAACTCCTTAGCTACAGTTCTAGTTGGTACAAGACCAAGAAATTAGTGGCGTACTGGAGAGCCTTCGGGAATTTCCTCAGGGGAGTTGGCAAAGACGTGAAGATTAGAATGACAATAGATCTGGAAGGAGCGGCCAAAGCAGTCATCCGCTACGAGCAGAGGAAGAACTACGGCGACGAGGTGGAACGCGTCGGTAAACAACAGCATCTCCGGCGGGACAGCGAGCTGATCACGCTGTCACCACAACTTAATGACGACGGGATCCTAGTAATGAACTCTAGGGTGGGATACAACAACAGTATCGTCGTACCACCGAAGCCCATCATCATCCCCACAGGATCGCCGATAGTCCACCAGATTATTTGGGACTCCCACAAGTCGATATTGCACGGGGGCACCAACCGAACCCTCACGGAGATAAGGAGGACCTTTTGGGTCAAACAGTTGAGGAAGAAGGTAAAGGCGGTAGTGGGGCAGTGCCAGACCTGCCGACGAGCGAAGAAGGAGCGAGCCATACAGGAGATGGCACCACTACCGGCAAGTAGGGTAAGACAGCACGACCCGCCATTTACACATTGCGGTGTGGACATGTTCGGGCCGATAAAGATCAAGGTGATGCGGCACACGGAGAAACGCTACGGTATTATCTTCGTATGTAATAACACGCGGGCGGTAGGGATAGAACTCGCCCAAGATGCAACCGCATCGGCATTCATTAATGCCTTAGAGAGGTTTAGAGACCGCAAAGGTGGGACGATCGCAGTAATATACTCCGACAACGGGACCAACTTTGTGGGGGCGGAGAACGAGATGGCAGAGGCCTTGGATATCCTGGAAGGAGAGGAAGTCAGGGCAGCCATGAGGCGACGACAAGTAAAGTGGGAGAGGAGGACGCCGTATGCACCGCATACCCTAGGATGCGTCGAGAGACTAGTGGGTAGTTCGAAGCGTCTGATGACGAAGTTGATGAACACCCATATGGTTACGGAGGACGTGCTAAGGACAGTACTTGCGAAGTGCGAGGGTATCATTAATAGCAGACCGCTATATCCAGAGAATGATGACCCTGAGTCACTAGACGTGCTGACGCCCAGCCATTTCCTAATGGAAAGACCAGCGACCATCGATATGCGGGGTGTAGACCCAGATGACATACACTCCCGCCAGAGTTGGAAAGTCGCTAAGGCGATAAGCGCAGAGTATTGGAGGAGATGGGTTGAGGAATACCTACCCACGCTTCACAGAAGAAGTAAGTGGAGGAAGACGAACAGAGAGCTGAAAGAGGGTGATCTCGTGATCGTCACGGATGATACCATCATCAACAACCAGTGGCGGTTGGCGAGAGTTGTAGGCACTTACTCCGATGAGGACGGAAGAGTCCGATCGGTAGAAGTGCGGATAGGTGGCAAGATAGGTGCGAAAGACAGGAAAACCTACAGAAGGGCTGTAGGGAAGTGCTGTCTTCTAGAGGGAGCACCTTAGTGTAGAGTAAGAGAGGAGTTTAGTCGTCCAAAGTTTTGGACTGAGGGGGGTGGGATTGAGGGCGAGACGCCCTTCCCACACATAAAAATAAAATAAAAAAAAATAAATATAAATAATAATAACTAGGTACGCAGTAAGTAGGCAGATAGAAGTTAGTTAGGAGTGTTAGAGGAGTTAGTAAGAGGGTACGTAGTACCGTTAGTTAGTTAGTTGAGTTAGAGGTTAGTAAGAGGGTACGTAGTACCGTTAGTTAGTTAGTTGAGTTAGAGAGGTTAGTAAGAGGGTACGTAGTACCGTTAGTTAGTTAGTGGAGTTAGAGGTTAGTAAGAGGGTACGTAGTACCGTTAGTTAGTTAGTGGAGTTAGAGGGTTAGTAAGAGGGTACGTAGTACCGTTAGTTAGTTAGTGGAGTTAGAGGTTAGTAAGAGGGTACGTAGTACCGTTAGTTAGTTAGTGGAGTTAGAGGTTAGTAAGAGGGTACGTAGTACCTTAGTTAGTTAGTGGAGTTAGAGGTTAGTAAGAGGGTACGTAGTACCGTTAGTTAGTTAGTGGAGTTAGAGGTTAGTAAGAGGGTACGTAGTACCATTAGTTAGTTAGTGGAGTTAGAGGTTAGTAAGAGGGTACGTAGTACCGTTAGTTAGTTAGTGGAGTTAGAGGTTAGTAAGAGGGTACGTAGTACCGTTAGTTAGAGAGAGTAAGAGTTAGAGGGAACGTAGTACCGTTAGTTAGAGAGAGTAAGAGTTAGAGGGTACGTAGTACCGTTAGTTAGTTAGAGAGAGTTAGAAGTTAGTAAGAAAGTACGTAGTACTAGTTAGTAAGAGATAGAGGTGGAGGGGTATATATAGTATAGAGATATTAGTCAGTAGTGAGTAGCGAGAGGGGGGCATATGAGTACAGCTGGACAAATCGTGTGGCCACGCGACGCATTCTGTTGTACTGCACAGGTCCCACAGAGTAGGCCAGAATGTGGATTATAAAATGGAATAATCCATAGGCAATAGTATGTAGTAGGACAGTAGAATTAAAATTAAATTAAAATAAAATAAGAATAGGGCTAAAAAATTAGCAAAATTATGGTAACAGTAGGAAAGGAAATTCTGGAATATAATTAAAGTAACGGACAAAATTGTGATTTAGGGTACATTTAGTAGCTTCATAATTAAGTAGTGTAAAGAATAGGCAATAACTCAGAAATTCAGAGAGAGATAGGCCATCGAACTGAAATAAACCATCTAAACCTATCACTCATCCTATAGCGCCTTGGTAAGGCACCACCCAAAGGGTGAGCGATCGGGGAGAGTTCGAGATGGCAAGCAAACTTGTGCGAAAGAGAAATGCGGAGCTAGGAGGAAAGGAGATACTGGTGGATTTCACCAAGAGGCATCCGGAAGAAAGGACGAGGGGATACTACGAGCGGTTAGAAAAGGGTCATGCAGCACGAGCGCTACAGGACCACTTCAGGGAGGTGCACGAACAGCGGCTGGTCGGGACCTACGGGACGCCGTCGCTGGACAACGCGATCTTCGAGCATTTCCATTACGTGGTGAAAGGAGTCGAGGCGAAGTTCGGGATTCCGACGTACGCGAGGGAGTCGCCGAGGAAAGATTGGAAAAGGTTCATAGAGTCCGTCAACAGGGGAGGATACATGATCCTAGACGACGAAGGGACCGTGGAAGACGAGGAGGGTTCAAGGAGAGGATCGGCGGGATCGGCCAGAACCATACTCCTACATTTGGCCGCGCCAAATGGGGATATTTTCCTATTTGACCTGGGAACGTATGGGAAGAAGGATGGGCCGAAGTTGGACCGGCTGCCGAGGGCGGTGCAAGTCCTAGTGAGAGAGAAGTCGACAACGAAAGTGGGATCGGCGATTCGCGATGACGCGGAGAGAATCATCGGTCCGGACACCCCCAACCTCCTGGATATGCAGACGGTCTTCATGGCTATGACAGCACCAGACGGGTTGGGACTAGTCGAGAACACAGGCCATTGCGGAGCGGTGGCGATGGGCCAGCTATTGGGGCTCGTATGTCACAAACCAATGGACTGGGGGAAGTTTAGGGAAGAGTACGGAGCAGAATTAGCGAACTCGCTGAAGTGGGGAGCGAGGCCGGGAAAACAAGAGGTGTATCAATTCCGAAGAGGAGCTATAAAGGTATATCAGAAGCGATATATCCTACAGGAGGACTGGATAATGATAGGTTTGCTTAACCTATTCATGACCGTGGTTATCGAGAGGGAACCAACGGCATTCCTATTATCGGGATCACCCCTAAGCTACAGAAGAGCCTTTAAGACGGCTTTTGATGGTCTGGTAGACCACCCGGGGCTGAAGGGCGAGGTCGGTGTACTACAACAGCCGACATCTGGTAGACGGGGAGATAGATACGCCGTATCAGAGATGGGAGCAACTAGAGACGGATAGACGAGAGGCGAAGCGACTGGAAGAAGTCGCTAGACGGGAGAGGAGAGAAGCAGAGGAAAGGGAGGAGGAAGCTAGGGCGCAGAGCTACGGCTTCGAGGAACAGGCGGGCCTAGACGAACTTCGTTGGACTTCATCAGGGAGTTCGGGGGAGTCTCTAGGGCGAGAACTAGGATGGACGGTGGGATCACCGAAACAGTCGACGTCGGGATTGCAAGCGACGCCCATACCAGCGGGCGGCGAGGGCGACCAGCCGCTAAGGAAGCTAGGGGAGCTAGAGGGATGGAGAGCTACGGGCGAGAGCCAAGGCGGGAAGGGACATAGCGGATCCACCGGGATACCGGGGTTGGAGCCACTGCCAGAGGAGGACGAAGACGACGACGAGTTCGGAGAGATGCCGCCCATCGGGAGGATCGGCCACTCGGACACGGACTGGGTTGGCGGGAGGGTGGTGACGGCCAGTGGGGCGAGGGCCTTCTGGGATAGACCCGGCAAGCGGGCCTGGGTGCACGAGGAGCCGGCGATGGATTTCGCGGGGAGCACTATCAGGTTGGGCGAGCAACCGGGGACGGCACCACGAGTAGTATTCGGGGAGACAATGCCCGAAAGGGGCACGGAGATCGACGTAGATCGGGACACTAACGTCCGGAAGTTCGCTTACCAGCGACTCCACAGACCGCGGAGATCGCTTGGGACGAAGGACAATGTGGGGCGGGAGACATTGGTACTCGGTTGCGACTACTGTGGGAGACAGACCCACCAGGAAAGGAGCTGTTTGTACCGGTTCCAGAAAGGGACTTATTGTCTCAATTGCCGCGAGTCGAGCCACAGGATGGGGGCGTGTCCACGGTTGCATAACCGATGTTCGAAATGTAACTTTCGGGGACATTACGGACGCCAGTGCGACTGGATGGACGACGAAGAGAAGTTTAGGGTCTTCGAGGAATGGGCCGACGTCGGGGCGATGACTCGGCAGCGTATGAAGGCCCAGGAGTTCCAGTGGGGCTTCTTTAACATGGAGACATGGAGATTATCAAACGGAGGCTTCCGTTTACCTACCAGGAAGTGGCGACGGCGGCATCATATGCCGGGGTGATAAATACGCAGAGGTATTTGGATAGGTGGACGCCACAGAGCAGAGGAGAGTTTAGGGATTTCTTGGCGGAGCATGTGCCACGGGCAATGAAGATGATCTTATGGGACGCCACCAGGGGGAGACAACAGGGCCACTCGGAGGGGCCACCCACGAAGCGATACCGGGAGCTAATAACACCGGCACCCAAGGAGTCAACAACCGGGATCAGTAAGGAGGTGGCGGCGAGAGTCCGAAGCCAGAAAGCAGACAAGACCAGAGGAGCGGCAGTGACCAGGAAACGACCCAGGGAGGAGGACGACAAAAGGAAAGACTTGAGGTGGTTCCCAAAGGCTGGTGGAACGAACTAAGACTTCGGTGTAACATGCCTGGAAGGCACCACGCGAGACGTGCGAACTCTTAAATACAAATTCAAATAATGTAAATAATCGAATAAGTGCAATTTGTATGTACGTACGTAACAATCAGTAATCTAGTAATAAAAAAAATATATATATTCGAAGTAAGTACTATAGTCATATAACCTTTCTCAATTAGCTACTGGGACTGGGGACCAATGGACTATAATACTACCACGGACGAGATATTGGACGACATCACGCTTCTTGAGTGCGACGTCACAAAAGGGAGGGGTGAAACTCGTCGGGAGTGAGTGGTCAGGATAGAGGTTGAGTTGTAGTGCGGAGAGAGTGCGGGGTATAGAGAGAGTGCGAGCACAATTCACGTGTGGGGGGGGGGGAGAAGTAAGAGGCAGATTGAGGGACGAGGAGGTTCGAGAGAGTGTAAGAGTTGGGGTGAGAGTAGAGTAGAGTTGGAGTGGCGAAAGTGATTTGGGAAACAAAAGTCATGTGGGAGGAGCGCACGATCGGCCCGACACGGGACGCCAGCCAAACGGGGTAGCATTATCATACCCATAGGGAGCGGCCTGGAAAGCCGGCTCCGAAGGAAAAAAAAAAAATAGTTCCACCCCACACCCGATACTAGATCGGGATCCAGCGGAATTGTAGCACACTAGAGGTGGATGCTATCTTCTCACCGGGAAGATAGCATGGGGGGGAGTGTTAGCTTTTCCAATTCCGCTAACCTACCCCATAAAGTGAGCCGTTAAGCAATATTGGGAACACGAGGTTGATTACCAATATCAACCTCATGTCACCCAACAAAGTGGGAAGGAGAGAATGCACACACACACGCACAATAAGGGTCAGGGGTTACACCCCTGAAAGAGAGAGAATAGCAGAGGCGAAGGGAAGCACTTCAGGGGAGGCAAAGGGCGACAACAGGGTTATTAGCCAATGGGGGGAAGGCATCGGCTGAGTAACGTAACTTGGCCAACCGTGCAATATATATTATCAGTACAGTAATCATTTCATTCACTTATAGTAAGTCAGCTTAGCTAGGGTAGTACCGGAACTTCAATTACCGTCTTCGTATACCATCCGTGTATCCAATATCATATCTTATACCTTGTGTCATCATTTATATATCTTATATCATATCTATACTATTATACCCAGAAGACTATAAACAGCGATCAATAACTCTCTTTACCTTTCACACACGGCGGGGACGCGTAGATTGAAAACCGGATAAACCGGGATCCTTCATAGATCCCGTCACATTGCAGGTATTCTTCCGGCCTAATTCCATCGAATTTAAATGGCTCTACGGGTGGTAGCTCGATTCTGGTCTTGAGTGCATCGATTAGTGTAGCAATTCCCATCGCCTGTGCTTCCAATGGGTTCGAAGGATGCTGTACAGATTCTCCCATTGGGTGCGGTCCACCCGTCCGACCTGTTGTCTTTCGTTGCGTCGGATATACCATTGGGGGTAACGGCCCCCTCCATATTTCCGTGTCGCAAGACCTGTTCTCGTCCAGGGGGTTCGATGTTCTTATTTCTGTTTGAGTGTATTGTTGATATTGTAATGGGGAAATGTCAACCTGCCCCCCCCCCCCCCCCCCCCCCACCGGTGGTATGTTTGGTACTGGGGTTGATGTTAATATATCTAATATACCATACACCTATCCGCAATAACTCTCCCCTCCCCTTGGTATATGTTATGTCCCTGCATGTTATAGTCATACTGCTGTGCTGGTACCGATATAGGCCTATCCACTTCTGGCCTACCTACCGGTATATACTCCGTGACTTCCGGGTTTAATCCCGTTGTCCGCGCTACCCTATCGCCTACACTATCTCTCCCAGCATGGCCTATAGTATGTGCAGTAAGGCCTACAGTATGTCCTGCAGTCTGTATGAGTCCCTCCGGACCGAAGTTTAACCTTCTCGAATAGTCCAAGAAGTCCTCCCCGCGACTACCATACTGTCGATTGGCAGCTATATCCCGTCGGGAAGTTTCTCTTCGATCCCCTCTCCTGTTCTCGTCCTCGTACCGGTACGTCCTGTATCCCCCTCTCGGCGTATACTACACCTCGCCAGGCCGCGTCTCTCTGGGGCGATGGCAATCTCCCGGAGTTCGATCCCACTGACTCTCCAACTCCATCTCTACTACCGATGGCTCGCTATCCGTCCTCACTCTCCGGTCGCTCCTAGCAACACTTCTTCTACTCTCTTCTCTTCTTCTCTTTTCAGTGTAGCGTCCCCGCTCGTGAGATCTCTCATCGACCTCCCGGTTAAACTCCACTGTTCTAAACCCCCCCCGCTCGCCACCCCTATTACTTGACTATCTCTTACTTCGCTTCTACGCCTCTCCCTAACCTACGCACTATTTCCACTGCAGCCGGGTCTATTCACCCCCGCCTCTCCCTGTACCATTGCGTGGTCTAGCAGACTCTCGTTGGGTTGACTCACCGCCGCTACTCCCTGCGTATTTACTACGTGGCCTTCCAGATCCAGGGCCCCACTGGTCGAACCACCTACGTCTGCCGCGTTTATATTAATAGCACCATTATCAAGATTATTATTAAAATTATTTAAATTATTGGAGTTATTCTGTACTGAATTCGGACAGCCCATGACTTTCTTGAGACGCATCTTAAAGGACACTGGCCTTAAAGATGCGGATGATCTAGCAAATGTCATGGGTGATAGGGAGTTGTGGCGGTGCAATTTTGTTGACAAGCCGGCATAGCATTCTTAAAAATGCAGCTGCAATGCAGCATGCCGATCCTAGTAGTAGAATTCGGATTATTATTTAAATTATTTTGTATATTTGGATTAGAATCGGGATTATTTTGTTCGTTTGAATTAAAATTATTATTTAGATTACTCTGCGTATTTAAATTTAAATTATTCGAATTACTTTGTATATTTGAATTATTTTCCATATTTTGATTTAGATTATTATTTGAATTATTTTGTGCATTTAAAGTAGAGATATCCGGATTTAAATTATTATTGTCGGGCAAATTCCCGTTATTTCCTGGAATGAAAGTTTGATTAGGGTTGTCTACTACCATACTATTAATATTAACGCCTTCTAGCGTATTATTATTACCCCCCCCCCCCCCCCCCCCCCCACCCGTACGGTTACACCAGTCTTGGGTCTGTCGTCCAGTCCCTGTAAGTGGGGTATTAACAAACGTTTCCATCAACCTCTGGCTCCTCGTAAACACTACCCGAGCCAGCCTCACTCTCAGAATATTCCCAACTGCGCCAGTTCCAGTCGGTGCTTCTGTTTGGCCTGAAACTGCATAAGCCCCCTCAACCGGGCATTCATATCATCCCGCATGCGCTTTCCCGCTCTCACTCTCTCTCTATCCTCTCGCAAACTCTGGTTCGCTCTGGTTTCTCTCGCCACCCGCTCTCTACGCTCGCTCTCTACTCTCGTCTCTCGCTCTTTACGTTCCTTCGCCTCTCTCTCTTCTTGCTCTCTACAATTTCTCGCTACCCTCTCGGCCCACTCTCTACACTCCCTCGCCAACTCCCTCTCTTTCTCTAGCAGCGCAGTTCCCTCATCCAACTGCCTCTCTAATTCTTTCTGGTCTAGCGCCACCATGTCTAATTGACACGCCAGATCTATCTCTAACACCATTCTTGCTTTCGCAGAGGATGTAGCAGACATATCGGTCGCGACAGACCCCCGTCGCCTCTCTGTCCTACTAATTTTCCCCCACTTTCTGGGGTTCTCGCTAACCGACGAGACCGAATCCTCGGAGTTAACCTCGGGTTCGCCCTCGTACGGATCTGCCCAACCCACTAACTTAATTCCCCTAGCATCCAGTATTTATGGCCCTACGTACACCACTTCAGGCTCCATAACCCCGGATCGTCACAGTTCGAATAGTTCGGTGGCGACCCCCCTCGCCCTCTCACTCGCCAATACTCCCTGCCTGAAACGGACTAGATATCTGAAATGTTTATTCGACTCACCTAGCCGCTGGCTCAACTTTCCCTGGTTTACCTTCTCTCCCTCTTTGGCTTCCCTCAAATAGTTTCTTGGTGGCGTTGTAGGCCCGTCGAAGCCGATCGCTGGTCCCGACGTCCTCTTCGCCGACATCTCCTCCTCCTCTCCTGGTTCGACGTCGTATCATTATTTTCATGACTGTAAAGTGATTCTGATAACTAGATAGTTACGTTTTATAGGTTTCCAAGAACACTGTTGTTCGTGTCAGATATTATATCCAGTCAAATTGCATTTTTGTGTTACTGGGTGTGCACCCCAAACACGAAAATTGCAAGTACCCAACATTTTTCAAATTTAAAAAATTCACTTGAAGACACGATTATTTTTTCTATTTAGGTTTTCAAGGGTCCTGATTCCGATGGCAATCATTATTTTCAACAAATCCGATGACTTGTCGACTTTTGGCGGCACCCCAAACACGAAAATAGAAGTAATGAGTAACTGACAATTTTCGGAATCAGGACCCTTGAAAACCTAAACAGGAAAATAATAGGTGTCTTCATATATGTTTTTCATACTTGAAAAATTTCAATTACTTGTAATTTTCATGTTTGTGGTGCTGCCAAAAATCGACAAGTCATCGGATTTGTTGAAAATAATGATTGCCATCGGAATTGAAAACCTAAATAGGAAAATAATCGGTGTCTTCAAACGTATTTTTCAAACTTGAAAAATTTCAGTTTGTAAAGTGCTATATACCAGCACTTTTCATATATTGATGCTTTAAAAAATATACAAACGCATTATTACCGATACTAAACACTTCCACGGGATTTAACGTTACTCAATAAAGGTAAAAATCATGACAAAGATCGAATGTATGTATCAGTCATAATAATTTATAGCAATAAGAAATTTGAAAAAAATTGAGTGACCAAAATTTTGGGGTACCTAAAAAATGAATGGGAATGGAGTGGTGGGGAATGAGGGGGCGGGGGTGGGGGGGTTGGTAGAGAAATTAGTTTCACATGAAATGTTTACCTGTTGGACATAAAAGCCGCGTGAATTAATTATAATTTAATTAATCTGGTAACATTATTTTGTTTGCTGTATTCAATATAATACCGTATCTCGCATGATTCAATCCTCTGCGTACATAGTACCTCCGTTATAAGTGGTATATGTAGCAGAGTTCGCTCTGTGTATTATATTTCTTTATCATGTGCTATTTTGTGTCTTCATGTTTACTATAGGCCCCTGCGGCATGATTTAATAACAAATAATAATATAATTTACTACATAATTTACAATATTAATTAGTCCATGTGTACTATATCGCGCCAAAAAAAAAATCGCGTCTATGGCATAACCTGGCTGGCATATAGGTGATAAGTGAAGGAACCAAAATGCAACGAAATTATAAATCCTAAAAAAACCACCGTGATGAGGAGTGTTAATATCCCAGATCTATAAAGTAACTTCACAACCGTTGGAGAATTACATTATATTAGTTACAATGTATCAACCAGAGCAGAGGTATCCCCACCTACTGCGTTATTCACAAGAAGTGTGAAGGGATTAAATTACACAGCATTACATACTAGTAATATGAGTCATCATGAACGACATATTACTTTATGATATTGCACAAATAGAACTATTTAATATTTTAATATTGTTATAATTTACACTCCAGTGAATCTAATTTAGTATTATATTAAACCATAATTATCCTAAATAACTGAAGTGTTAATGGCGGGTTCGTTTGTAGCCACTGGAATTTTTTATATGATACTCGTTTTATCAACAACAGCATTTAATGTAAAAAGGAATACCGGTAAGTCAATATAATGAAAGTCAATAGTTTTCATACCAATTAACTTTAATTATTAACTTTAATTTTATTTAGTAATTAATTAGTTGGTAATTAATTAGGAAATTTAGATGGTTGTGCCTTAGTTTACTACCATAACTAATAATCGGTCAGGTCAGGTATTCTAGGTCATTGATCAAGAAAACTTGCCACCTCCATGCAGCATAAAGGAGGTGCCACCTGTAGCTGCATAGACCCTCTTACTAGGGCAAATCTGGTCCTGTAACTAGGACCCCCTTCGTTCTGGGATAAGGACGCCCTTGGTCCTGGATTAAGGACCCATATACTTGGCTGCAGGGGTATATGGCCTGACCAGGCAGATGGTGATCTACCAATGGCTGGTTAGGAGTAGAGTGTTCTCATGTCCACTCTGAGGGCACTTCACTGCGACCTGCACCTGGCAGCAAGGGTACAGGGCATGACCCAGCAGATGAGCTGCAACAGCCAATGGTGGGTCATGTACGCCAGAGTAGATATGGGTGATGGGCCTCATATCTGACTCCATTGCGACACCCACCCTGTGGAATGGCAAACCAGGGTGTGGTATTTGCCCCGAGAGCTGACTCGGCAAAAAAGCACCCCCCAACCCCCACTATGGATTACATTAGCAATGCGGAGGTCCGGCCACTAGAGGCCAGTGGAATTACCGGACACAATCGGCCTCACAGGCGTCTGTTAACTCCTGACCGGCTGCCTGTCTCACCCCCTACTGGAGAGAGAGCAGCCAACAATTCTTTGAGTCCCTTTCCTGATGACCTTTCTGGCCCAAACCCTGGGTCACCAGGGAGGCCAGATTGTGATGGGGAGAGGGATTCTGGAGTTGGAGGCTACTCTCATGTTCCACCCCGACCAACAAAGCCATTGGTGAATCTGAGGCAAGTCACTAGACTAGCCTCAGTAAACACCCTAACACTCGGGTCCCCAATGCGACAAGGTGTGCTGACTGCCTTGGCAGATAAGCTTTCTCTTAGCGCAGTGGGTGTTCAAGAGCACCGAATGCAGACTGGACAGACTGATGAGGTTCTGATTAAGGACATGGGGGGCGGTTGGCGACTCGCCCTCGCGTCAGCAGATGATAGTGGCAATGGTGGAATTGGTCTATTGATGAATCCAACTGCACATGCAGCATTGGACAAAATAGACCAAATCTCTAACCGCATCATCCGTTGCCACTTCTCATGTTCTGGAAGACTGGCTAAGAAGTTTCCTAAGGTGGTTCTGATTGTGTGCTACTCTCCAACTAGTGTTGCCCCTGTAGAGGAGGTGGAAAATTTCTACCACAATCTACAAGCAGCAACTGATGGAGTGGATCAGCATGCATTCTTAACATTCCTGGGAGACTTTAATGCAAGTCTGCATCAATCACCTACATCGCCCTGGGTCTATAGCAATAGTGTTAACCGAAATTCTGTCCATCTTCAGGATTTTATCTCTGGAAATGGATTGTTTTCGGCTGGAACCCAGTTCAAGAAGCGAACTGGAAAGCTATGGACTCATAGTGGACCCAGTGGTCACAAGTCCCAGATAGACCATATTCTGTTTCGTAGGAAATACAGGAGCTCTATACAAGACTGTAATGCATTTACACTTCGACCCTTCTCCAGTGATCACCGCCTTATTGTGGCCAAGGTAAGACTTAGTCTGCGTGCTAGCAGAACAACGAAATCTGCCTTGCCACGGCATGACTGGTCCTCTCTGTTGCAACAGCCAAGTGTGAGATCCAGCTTCACACTACAGCTGAGCAACAGGTATGAGGCTCTTGCCTCTGAGGCGGCAGATCACTGTGAGGGCTATACTGCCTTTACAGAAGCAGTTAAGTTAGCAGCTGCAGAAACAGTTCCTGTATACCCTCGAAACAGGAAAAGGGCCCCCTGGACTGACAACAAAATTCAGAAGTGCCGAAATGACCTTCATAAGGCGCAGAAAGAGTCCCGACTCAAACAGACTACAGCGGCCAAGAATGCAGTTAAAGCTGCATCTAGGTCCCTGAACAGGCAGTACTCTGTTAATCTACAGGAGCTAATAAACCAACAGGTTGATGCCATCAATGATGCTGACGACAGCAGGCAATCATCCCAGGCATGGAAATCGATCAATCTGCTTACTGGGCGGAAAAGCCAACCAACCACCAAGGTTAAGGCTGAATCACCAGCCGATCGCCTCAATGGTTGGAAAGCCCACTTTGAAAAGCTCCTCAATAATGACAGGGTATTGCCTGATAACTTTATAGAAGTAAAAGTGTCTGAGTCTGTACTCCCAGATATTCCCATTGGCGATATCTCCTTTGCAGAAGTGAAGGCTGCTGCAAAGAGCATTAAGACCAATCGTGCCAGTGGAGTAGATGGTGTTCCCCCTGAGGTCTTTAAAATACCTGAGTGTTTAAAGCTCATCTATCCCATCATAGTAGACATGTACCGTACAACAAGAGTCCCACAAGAAATGAAAACAAATAAGTTGGTGCCAGTTCCCAAGAAGGGCAACCTAACACTCTATGGTTCTTTTCGGGGAATCTCATTGATCTCGATCGCTGCAAAACTATACAATAGAATTCTATTAAATCGCATCAGGGATCCCATTGAGAGACTGCTACGTGGAAATCAGAATGGGTTCCGTAAAGGTCGTGGGACCATGGAGCCCATTTTGGCACTTAGAAGGATAATTGAAGAGTTATCAAAAAAGAAAGACAGGCATCTGGCTGTTATCTTTGTTGACTTCTTCAAGGCCTTTGATTCAGTCTCTCGCTCACGTATGTTCAGCATACTTTCATTATATGGGATTCCTGATGAAATTATTGCAGCAATCAGATCAGTATACGATGGTTCGACAACATTTGTGTCTACTGTTGACGGTGACACAGAACCATTTGAAGTGTTATGGGGCGTCCTCCAAGGAGACACACTTGCACCATTCTTGTTCATTATTGTGGTTGACTATGTTCTACGCATGTCCTTAGATCATCATAATGATGATGGGGTGATGATAACTCCACCTACTGGCTCCAGAAGTCGAGGAAATCCTGCCAAGTACCTAACTGATCTAGACTTTGCTGATGACTTAGGAGTACTCTCAGAATCATTAGAGGGAGCCCAGCGGCTCCTCAGCTCATTAGAACATGCTGCTTCTAGTGTTGGTCTTTTTATTAACTCCAGAAAGACCAAAATTCTGACTGTTAACTTTGAAAGTCCTCAGCAAGTCTCTGATCGGATGAGCATAAGCTCAAAGGATGGTATGCTTGAGCATGTGGACGACTTCTGTTACCTGGGATCATGGATCCGGAAGTCAGGTGAGGACCTTCGAATACGTAAGGGAAAGGCATGGGCAGCCTTGAATAGGCTTTCCAGGATTTGGAAGTCACCTAGAATTAATCGGAAACTTAAGGTCCGATTATTTAGAGCAGCAGTAGTTCCAGTACTCCTCTACGGGAGTCCATGCTGGGCTCTAACTGCTGAGGACACCAAATCTCTGGATGGCACATTCACAAGAATGCTACGCCGGGTACATTGTGTCAAGTACAATGCACACATCTCCAACCAGACACTATATAACATTGGAGGTGTCTCATTGGTTCCCCCAAGCTTGACACTAGAACAAAATCGCCTCCGCTTTGCAGGACATTGCTTTCGCCGTGAGGACCAGCCAGTGCATAATCTTGTACTTTGGCAGCCTCATGGAGTGAATAAGCATGGTGGACAGCCCATGACTTTCTTGAGACGCATCTTAAAGGACACTGGCCTTAAAGATGCGGATGATCTAGCAAATGTCATGGGTGATAGGGAGTTGTGGCGGTGCAATTTTGTTGACAAGCCGGCACAGCATTCTTAAAAATGCAGCTGCAATGCAGCATGCCGATCCTAGTAGTAGTAGTACTACCATAACTACACCAACACCAATAAAAAAAATTAGTTAACATTTTGTTCCTTTATCATATTTCGCCCTCCAACCCTATTGTAAATTTATTGCGACTCTATTGCTAACTGCAGAATTTTGCAATTTTTAATGTGCTGAATGGAAAGGTACAATTATTGTTAATTGATACTAAGAATACTTCTCAACGGAATTTATCGGAATATTTATTATATATTCAGTATATCTGATATATATAAATCTCGATTGTCTGTCAGTCAGTCTGTCTGTGTGTGTGTTTGTCATCGGCTATACAATCGAACCCATCTTGATGAAATCTCGCTTGCTATGGCTCGTTAGAAAGGTCTCGCCCTAACTCGTAGCAAGAGCCGTCTGAAGTTCGCCCGTCTGCCGCTAGAGGGCGATTTTCGTGATTTTCGAGCGAAATTTATCGAATTATATCGGTTCTTCTATCGGTAATTAATGATTTAGAAGGATAACATTTATCCCACCTGGTATAAAATGAACATGGGTAGATTCGCCGTGTCCCATTCTCACAAAGTTTTTATTTTATTCGAGTGTTTCACTCCAGAAAGACCAAAATTTTTACAGTTAACATTGAAAGTCCTCAGCAAGTCTCTGATCGGATGAGCATAAGCTCAAAAGATGGTATGCTTGAGCATGTGGATGACTTCTGTTACCTGGGATACTACTAGGATCGGCGTGCTGCATTGCAGCTGCATTTATAAGAATGCTGTGCCGGCTTATCGACAAAATTGGGATCATGGATCTGGAAGTCAGGTGAGGACCTTCGAATACGTAAGGGAAAGGCATGTGCAGCCTTGAATAGGCTTTCCAGGATTTGGAAGTCACTGAGAATTAATCGGAAACTTAAGGTCCGATTATTTAGAGCAGCAGTAGTTCCAGTACTCCTCTATGGGAGTCCATGCTGGGCTCTAACTGCTGAGGACACCAAATCTCTGGATGGCACATTCACAAGAATGCTACGCCGGGTTCATTGTGTCAAGTACAATGCACACATCTCCAACGAGACACTATATAACATTGGAGGTGTCTCATTGGTTCTCCCAAGCTTGACACTAGAACAAAATCGCCTCCGCTTTGCAGGACATTGCTTTCGCCGTGAGGACCAGCCAGTGCATAATCTTGTACTTTGGCAGCCTCATGGAGTGAATAAGCATGGTAGACAGCCCATGACTTTCTTGAGACGCATCTTAAAGGACACTGGCCTTGAAGATGCGGATATTCTAGCAAATGTCATGGGTGATAGGGAGTTGTGGCGGTGCAATTTTGTCGATAAGCCGGCACAGCATTCTTAAAAATGCAGCTGCAATGCAGCATGCCGATCCTAGTAGTAGTAGTAGCCCCTCAGCGGCGGAAGGATGAAGTTCCAATGGGTCAGAAGGGATGTGCGACAGTTCGTACGGTCGATCCACCAGTATATGTTCCCGGTTGAGGTTCGCTAACCACGATTGATGTGGGAACAAAATAGCGCAATAACTTTACATAGGCTAACGTGATCGCGCAATCCGCTGTAAATTCGCAGAGTAATACCACAATCAGATATATTTCAGAAGGGATATTTCGTCGTCCCTTTGGGTCGAGTCGAAAGATATTTGACTTTATTACATGGTCGAGATACTTCTGCAGGGGCTCGACTTCGGTATCGTCGAGGGGATTAACCAGAGATAGGAAATCCACGCTGCAGACGGGATGCTCGAGTTTCGTTGCACAATGTCAACCGAGCGTGACGAAATCCGGGTGGTCCTGAGTCCCATAGCATGGGAATGGAGAGGACGTCTTTCGAGGTAATTATCCCGAATTAAAGTCTTTGTTTGATCAGCTCGACCGGGAGGAGCGATACTCCATTCATCAGTATCGTCGCATATAGGCTCTACAATGCCCTGCAAACATTTTACGTTAATTACGCTAATCTAACGTTAGACTTTAGTCTGTTTCAGGTTAGAAAAATAAAGTTATAAAAATATCTTAGAAAAAACGTTTTCTAACGTCTTATAATCGTAAAAACTACATGTCTAAAATCAACTAAATCCAAACGTTAAACCGACGTTCAATTTTAACATAGATTTTTAACGTTATTTTGAAACGTCTGACATTGGATAAATTTAATCATGAACAAAAATGACTAAACACAAACGTTAAACAGACGTTGAATTTTAACATCAATTTTTAACGTTATTTTGAAGCGTCTGACATTGGTTAAATTTAATCATGTACAAAAATCACTAAACCCAATCGTTAAACAAACGTTGAATTTTAACATAGATTTTTAACGTTATTTTGAAACGTCAGACATTGGTTAAATTTAATCATGAACATAAATCACTAAACCCAATATTAAACAAACGTTGAAATTTAACTTCGATTTTTAATGTTAATTTAAAACGTCTGATATTGGTTAAATAGAATCATTCTTGTATTAGAAATTTGTAATTTAATTTAGTCACGTCAATATTTATTGCACCAGGTCCCCCGGAATATAGTGTTGTAATTCAGTGTCATGCAACTATCACTCAAGATGTCTTACTTTTGTACCAGGGGGGTCTTACTTTTGTACTTGGCGGGGTCTTACTTTTTGTACCTGGAGGGGTCATACTTGGACTTACTTTTGTACCTGGAGGTCTTACTTTTGTTCCAGGGGAGTCTTACCTTTGTACCAATGGGGTCTTACTTTTGTACTTGTTGGGGGGGGGGGGGGGTTCTTACTTTTGTACCTGGAGGGGTCATACCTTTGTACCTGGGAGGCCTTACTTTTGTACCTGGGTGGGTCTTACGTTTGTACCTGTGGGTCTTACGTTTGTACCAGGGGGTCTTACTTTTGTACCTTGGGGGGGGGGGGGGGTCTTACGTTTGTACCTGGTGGGTCTTATTTTTGTACCTAGGGTGGGGCTTACGTTTGTACCTGGGGGCCTTACGTTTGTACCAGGGGGTCTTACATTTGTACCAGGGGGATTTACTTTTGTACCAGGGCGGGGAAGGGGGGGTCTTACTTTTGTACCTTGGGGGGGGGGGGGGGGGTCTTACGTTTGTACTTGGGGGTCTTACTTTTGTACCTGGGCCACGTGGGTCTTACGTTTGTACCTGGGGGCCTTACGTTTGTACCTGGGGGGGGTCTAACTTTTGTACCTGGGGGGGGGGGTCTTACGTTTGTACCTGGGGGGTCTTACTTTTGTACCTGGGGTGGGTCTTACGTTTGTACCTAGGTGGCCTTACGTTTGTACCAGGGTGTCTTACTTTTGTACCAGTGGAATTTACTTTTGTACCAGGGAGTCTTACTTTTGTAACTTGGGGAGGGGGGGGGGGCTGGGTCTTACGTTTGTACCTGGGGGCCTACGTTTGTACCAGGGTGTCTTACTTTTGTACCAGGGGGTTTTACTTTTGTACCTGGGCCACGTGGGTCTTACGTTTGTACCTGGGGGCCTTACGTTTGTACCAGGGGGTCTTAATTTTGTACCAGGGGGTCTTACTTTTGTACCTTGGGGGGGGGGGGTCTTACGTTTGTACCTGGGGGTTTTACTTTTATACCTGGGGTGGGTCTTACGTTTGTACCTGGGGGCCTTACGTTTGTACCAGGGGGGTCTTACTTTTGTACCAGGGGGATTTACTTTTGTACCAGGGCGGGAAAGGGGGGGTCTTACTTTTGTAGGGTCTTTAGTCTTAAGGTGTTGGGTTTTGGGTATTAGGTCTTTATTTTGTACTCCCATAATATAACTACTGTAACTGCAGGTCTGGGGCTCTTACTTTTGTAGGGTCTTTGGTCTTAAGGTGTTGGGTCTTGGGTCTTAGGACTTTATTTTGTACTCCCATAATATAACTACTGTAACTGCAGGTCTTTATTTTGTACTCCCATAATATAACTACTGTAACTGCAATATTAATTAGTTTACATGTTCTTCAATATATTATTGTGATGTGGATGTGCAATATTATTGAATTTATAACGATGCAATATTGAATATTTCTTTCAATTTTGGTATTATTTTTTTATACTGTAGTTTTGTTTATTTCTCATATTTTTGTTTATTGAAGTTTATTTAGTCAATACTGTATATAGTACTTATGCCGATTTATATTACCGATATACCGTAAATTTAGCTTTGAATTATTTTTTATTCCGGGTAAAATTTGTTAAATAAGTTCATTTTCGACTGCCAATTATTTATATAAAAACGGAACTACGTATATTCAGTGTGAGTGGCTAAATAAAATAAACTCCATTCGTTACCATCGTTAAATGATTGGTGAGGTTTGATATACAGTGTAGTTAATACAAACAATAAATTGGTTTCATTCTACCCCCAGCCTCTGCAAAAAACGCAAGTCTAACGTTAAATGACGTCAGACTCTAAATAGTTATTAATTTCCTATAATTTAATTTTAAATTATCAATTAAATTGTTTGATAACTAATAAATTTAAATGTTCCGGGACAACCTTGCCTTGCGGTATGTATGGGTTGACGCCGCCCGGCCTCCCGGCTAAGTGCGAGGGGTGTGGGGAGTCTTTTTCGACGTCCCATGCCCTTAATTGCAAGTCGGGGGGCTTGATTATCAAGCGGCACAATGAGGTGCGGGAGGTCTTCGGGGACTTAATCGCGTCCGCGTTCGGGGGCTCGTGCGTCCAGCGTGAGGTTACACTGGCGTCCGGCTACCTGGACAGACAGGGCCGCGAGGTGGGTGGAGTAAGGGCGGACCTCCTGGCGAGGGGAGTCTGGGCCGAACAGAGAGTGGCGTCATTTGACATTGCGGTTGTAAACGCTGACGCCCCCTCTTATGTTAACCGGTCCCTAGACTCCGTTCTCCAGCAGAGGGTCTGCGCCAAGAAGGTACACTATGCCGCAGTGTGCGAGGACCGTCGGATCTCCTTCACCCCCCTTGTCGGAACCACCGACGGGGTGTGGTGCAAGGAGGCCGATATCCTAATCCGCCACCTCGCGGAGACCCTGGTGGCCCGGCAGCGTGGGATGCGCGAGCGAGTCCTAGCCTGTGTGCTGGGCGGAGTGCGGAGGCGCCTATTGTTTGCGCTGCTGCGCTCAAACTCCCTGTGCCTGCGTGGCGGTAGGCGGCCACGGGGGGCGCTCGGGTTTGGGGATGGTGCCGGTCTGCGGGGGTTTGACCTCCAAGACCGTTACTGAATCCAAGTTTTAGACTTGTGTTTGGTGGAGGGATGTAAAAATTCTTACTAAATATAATTTTGGTGGTGGTGGAAATTAATTATTGGCTTTAACAAAATGTTTATCCTTTTTATGCAATAATTAATGATACTGATTTAATTAATAAAAATATATATTAATTATAATAAATTTAAATAATTTAATCAAATGATTCATCTAATGTAGAGGCCAAATAGGTATGTGATAGTATTTTATATAAATCTAAACAAATTTCTTAGCAATTGATCAAAAGTCATCATAATTCTTCTCAGAAATAATCCGATATTTATTTTGCCTAAATGCATTCAATGTTCCACTCTTAAGGTGTAGTAGGTGTAGGGGCGTAGGCGTAGGCTGTGTATGTTAGGGTTAGGTCCCCCCCCCCCCCCCAGTCTCTTGCAGGTCCACCAAGTAACTGTCGCTGTGGTCCATGAAGTAAATCTCAAACTTGATCTTTTTTATGCTTTTGAATCAAAAATAACGTATTGGTGACGTATTTTTTTAATGTATTATTGAGGTATTTTTTTAATGTGTTTATTTAACGTAGTAAACCCGGCCAATAATACGTTAATTTAACGTAATGGCACGTTCATAAATAACGTTCATAATATACGGCAGTTAACGTTATTTTCAGACATGAGTTAATTATATGATTTGAGTAAAATTTATGTCTATTTTTAACGTAGTAACCCCGGCCAATAATACGTTAATTTAACGTAAGGGCATGTTAAAAAATAACGTTGGAATGGTAGAATATTAACGTAAATTAACGTTAAATTAACGTCAAAATGTTTGCAGGGTGTGAGTTTACAACATCAGAGCATTCACAAATAAATTGAGGTTAGAGATGTCTGTGTATCGGTTGGGTTTGACTGTAAGCGTCACCGAAAACGTTTTACAGACCCAGACGTGTGAATACGTGCTTTACTTTGGAACCCTTTCATTGTGAGCGGATTCAATTCCGCTCCATTACCCCCATAGAGTTGGGAAGTGGCGCCCTTTTTCAGCAATATTGGAGATACGAGGTTGATAACAACCAATCTCGTATCACACCCAATAACGGGATAACACAATCCCCAAAGGCCACACAAAGGGAGGTTAGAGGTCAAACCATCTCGAGAGGGCAAGTAACCAACAGCAGGGGGGGAAGCACTCCCACAGAGGTGAGAGGCGTGAAGTAGGTTATCAACCAATAAGAAGCAGGGAAAAGTATCCACTGGACAAAGGCCAAAGTAATGTAGGAATGAATAGATATATTATCCTATTACCGGTCAGTAATGTACCAAAGTAATGTAGGAATGAATAGATATATTATCCTATTACCGGTCAGTTAATCAGTTTACTCAGTCATTCAGTTCAGTGCAGACCGGTGATGTTTTTCACTGTCGCCGTCACCATCACTACATATTACATTATCACTACCGGACTGCTATTATATTGTCAATTGAACTGTGCTATTATCTATTACGAATATCAGAGCGATAACAACAAACTGCTATTATTTTATCCCAAATGGTGACGCGTAGTCTACTTACCCGGTCGGGATCCCACTGATCATCCATCCATTAAAGTCTGGACCGCGGGTTGGACCAAAGAAGTTGATTCGCGTTCGTCGTTCAATCGTCCACGCTACGTCCGCTCTTCGTCCACATGTCCATACGGCGCGACATACTCTGAGAGTGAGTTCGGTAGATTCACTAGTGAGATCAGCCATCATCGTATCCATCATCTCCGCATGCTGTTCCCGAGAATCTCGTTTATCGGAAGAGGGTGTTTCAACATATAGAGGTGCTTATTTGAGTATATGACTACAACGGGGGTAGGCGAACGTCATCTCCCTACTCAAACAGCTACTACACACCGCGATAAAGTCCCTGGAATATGGTTCAAAAGACTTATTTAATATTTACCAGAATGTCACTGTTTTGTGTATTCATGATAACAGGATGAGTTTCTGTAATGCAAACTGTACCTAAGGTTGCATTCACAGTTATACAGACATCATTTGTGTTTTCAGTGAAACACCTTGTTTTGGTTTTAATTAATCCAAATTGTTCGGCGACATGCTGGTAAATGTAGGAATTAGAACGCTCAGCTCTCACACTTATTTTACACTAGTATGTACTGTAATATTTATGTAATATTTATGGCGATATTTAATATTTGTATTCAATACAAACATTTTTGAAAATTTTTCGCATATTTCTATGCTGGTAACGTCACACAAATCCGCTTCCACGATTGAGTATTGTCGTTAGTAATTAGTCACTTATTTTGAATTATTTAAGTTTTAAGTCAAATAATTTACTGTTAAATTAAATTGTTGCACATGTGACCATCATATACAACGTACGATTAACATAAGTAGGTTTTGTTGCTACCTGCAGTGTAGTCTAATACTAATACCTATGCTATATTAAATAGCTAACAAATAATTACGTTACTCAATCGTAACCTTCTATAAGACGTTACTCAAGTTTGTAGGTTAGACTACTTGGCCTAACTCGTCGTTGCCCGTAGTTACCAGAACGTTCCCTTGCCAGTTCTAATAAACAAGGACGGCCGGTTGGTCGATTGAAATAGTATTATAGTTTGAACGGTGGATGATAGTAGTCAATTATTTTCTTTGGATGTGGAGTAGTTATAGCCCTACATAATTATCCCATGAGCTATAATGGTTCATGGCACGGGCTATCAGTGGGGATAGACCTTCTTTAGTATTAGGTAAGTCTGATTGAGTTTGAAATAATTGGGGGGAAATAAGTGGGTCTGAGTTTGGGCTGTCCAATTTGTTTACATAGTTATTGGTTACTGCGTTAATGGGTTCTCCATATTCGTCCGTATTAAGTCGTGATGTCGGTTGATTGTTGTTGCTGGGTTTACTGGATTCACCGCAAATTTTTGAAAACTTTGTCCCAAAATCGGGTCCTCCCACCGCGAATTCATCCGCTTCCACAACATAACCGGGTTTAGGAGAATGGATGTAATTGGTCGATATGTTTTCTGAATGAATGTGATTGGTTGATATATTGTCACTAGACATTCTTTCATTTAAAGTCTTTATTGATGGGCCAGTGCAGAACCAACCGATCCTGGTTCTACCAGCATATGTGGTTAAAGGCAGAGGCGAACTAGGGAGTTTTTGTAAAATTTCCAGGGCCTCTGGCGCGTTCTGGGCGATTAATAATCGAACTCCAGGTAGATCGAGTTTATATCGCAGCATGTTATTACGTTTCACAAAGTCATCGTTGTCCCAGTTATACACAGGTGCTTGACTATTGGTAAAGTTCTTAATCGCAACCACCTTGATGTTGTTTAATTTACATATCATTTATATCACCAGGGTCAGATAAAGAAATTTTGTAATAACGAGTTTGTATAACTGATTGCCAGGTTTGCATTATGCCGGATAGATTTAATTTCATTGGATGTCCGTCTGCCTTGCTAAATAACTCCTCTGCAAGGTCTTGATCAATAAAGGAGCCAGAACTTCCTGTATCCATCAAGGCGTTTACGATGAAGCTACGGTTGTTACAGTGTAGTCGAACTTGCCAAACGGGGAATTCTCTAACACCGAGCGATTTTGGGTCAGAGGTCTTTAATGATATGTCACTGTTAATCGGTTGTTCTGGGCATAATGGTGGCTCATACGTGATGGCTGTACAGACCACTACATTATTGCAACTTTCCTCGTCCATAGAGAACTCGTCCGTATAGAACTCCTGTTTGGTACTTCCCCTCATGTCATAAGGGGCATAATCGGTGAATTTAATCTTTATTTCCACACGAGGGTCTATATCCTTATGATGCAATTATTGCATCATAGGTAGTGATGTTTTCCATTACACTTAACACATTTGTACGTGTCCCGTAAATAACACTTGCTTCTATTGTGTCCAGCGCACAAGCACAGGAAACATACATTTAAAGCGGTTACAGTTTCTCTTCGTTTCTCCAAAGACTTTCGAATAAAGTCTGGACAGTGCGGGAGCCTATGGGAGTTTTTACTACATAATAAACAGCCGGCGTTATAGGTCGTAAATTTAATTAGCGGATTTAATTGTTTCAGGCCCCTACGCTGTTGGTTGCTATGTTTCTGGTTATCCGAGATATTATAGGAGTTTTCACTTCCTTCGGATTCCTCCTCACAGGTTGACAGAACAGTTTGATAAACCTGCCCCCAACACCTAGTTGGGGTTGTTTTGTCGGATTTCGGATCTAAGTAACGCTCGCGCCGCTGGGTAATCATCAGCAATGAGGATTCATAATCGAGGTATTCCAAGAATTCCTTCATACCTAAAGCTGGTTTATTACGGAGCTGTGCATTCAATACGTTGAGGTCCCATCGTATGGATATACTACCCTTAGGTAGCGCTGCGGAAATCATACCAACTACAATGGGGGTGTCATAATATACGTGTTTATCCAACCAATCTAGTTGTCTACAGATTTCTTTAATCTCGTCAACGAATTCAATCAGTTCTGTAGTTATCACACATTTACGATTAACCAACTTTCGATATAGATATTGAGCTATAGACACTTCATCTTCATATCTAGCGTGTAACAGTTTCCATAATTCTTCCAATCCTTGTGGGTGTCCGATATATCTTTGTGCTAATTTCTTTGGATAGCCTTCTAAGCAATCTATGAGGAAGCGTAGTTTCTCACTATTTGGTAATGGAGAACTAATTATACTATCCTTTACATATTTTCTAAATGGAAGCCATTTGAACTCATTTCCATTAAATTTAATAATTTCACCAACTTGACAGCTTGACGCGCTTCAGTACGCGCTAATTGGCGGGTGAAACTATCTTGAGCTATAGTACTATTAAACATTGAGTTAAAAGTAGAGTTATCACAGAGGCCTACATTATTTACATTATTATGATTTTGTGTGTCATTTTGTGTACCTGTGGTGTATTCAGGGCCTTTAACATTGGGTGAGATAGGAAGGCGTGATATATTTTCAGCTTCAACGCCATTTATATTAGAGGCTTTCTTTAACCCTATTAGTACCGGGCTATAAAATGTTGTACAAATACCGGGGGGGGGGGGGTCATATTAACCCCCCCCCCCTCTAAAATCTATAAATATTTACGAAAACGTCTGATTTTTTGTTTGTACGTAGGTATCACTTGTCTGGATCCGACCGAAAAAAAAAATTTTCGAAAAAATGTACTGGGGTGGTTATATTGCAGCACTAAAATTACAAGTAGTGCACATTTTTCACAAAATTTGAAAGTTATATTTTCGGCTAATTATTTTTCAATACAGGTTTTCTGGGGTGCAAAATACATTGGAAAATATTAAAAATGATATGATTACTATAAATGGCTGTTTAGTCCTCTCTGCGTAGGAAAAAAATGAAAAAAACAAGTAACCAGCACTTTTCAGTTAGAACACAAAATTTGTAATTCACTTATACGATGCTATAAATTCACATTCTCAGGTTTTCGAGGGCGCTGATTCTAATGGAATACATTTCTAATATGCCAGATCATTGCTACTTGTATTTTTCGGCGTAATTTGGCAAATTTTGGTGCTAGCACCAAATTTCGTACCCATCACCAAAAAGTACAAGTTTGCGATGTCCAGTGAGTCCACAGTTGATTCCATCAGATTAACCCTATTAGTACCGGGCTATAAAATGCTGTACAAATACCGGGGGGGGGGTCATATTGACCCCTCCCTCTAAAATCTACAAATATTAACGAAAACGTCTGATTTTTTGTTTGTACGTAGGTATCACTAGTCTGGATCCGACCGAAAAAAAAAAATTTCAAAAAAATGTACTGGAGTGGTAATATTGCAGCACCAAAATTACAAGTAGTGCACAATTTTCACAAAATTTGAAAGTTACATTTTTCGGCTAATTGTTTTTCAATACAGGTTTTCTGGGGCGCAAAATGCATTGGAAAATATTTAAAAATGATATCATTACCATAAATGGCTGTTTAGTCCTCTAGGCGTAGGAAAAAAATGAAAAAAACAAGTAACCAGCACTTTTCAGTTAGAACACAAAATTTTTAATTCACTTATACGATGCTATAAATTCACATTTTTAGGTTTTCTAGGGCGCTGATTCTAATGGAATACATTTCAAATATGCCAGATCATTGCTACTTGTATTTTTCGGCGTAATTTGGCAAATTTTGGTGCTAGCACCAAATTTCGTACCCATCACCAAAAAGTACAAGTTTGCGATGTCCAGTGCTGTTTTTATTGTTTCCATCGGATTCAGGACCCTAACAAACCCGTATAACGCAAGAAACAAGATGACACAATCAATTGATATATTTGATGGTTTTCAAAATTTGGTGCTAGCACCACATTTTGCACCCACTTCCGAAAAATACAAGTTTGAGATGTATAGTTCGATAGTTATATATTCCATTGAATTCAGAACAGCCATAAACCTCTAAAATGCAAGAAATAAATTGTCACAAGCAATTTTATCTATTGAATGGATTTTCAAAATTTTTTGCTAGCACCAAAATTTGCACACAGCACCGAAAAATACAAGTTTGATGCGCTTGGTGCAACTCGTATATATTTCATCGAAACCAGAACCCCAAAAAACCCCAATTGCGTAAAAAACAAGTTTCTAACAATCAATTTACAAAATTGACATATTTCAAAATTTGGTGCTGGCACCAAAATTTGGCACCCGCCGAAAAAAACAAGTTTGAAATTTCTAAATCAATTTATATGAATTCCATCTAATTGCTAACACCAAAAAACCGGTGTAAATCAAAAATAGAGATGTTACAATTAATATTTAATGAAATGTAATTTTCAAAAAACGTCTCAAAAAAAGTGCCAAAAGTAGGGTTAAAAAATGGTGCTATAACTCGAAAACTACCCAATATTTTTGAAAACGGTTTTCACTCCTAGGAAGACAATAGATTTTTAGGAAAAGTCATAAAATTTCAGAATCCCAACTGCGTTTGTTTCAGAATTATAATAAAAAAACCACGGGAGGGGTCATATTGACCCCCCCCCCCGGGTTTAATAGGGTTAAGGACCCTCATAAACCCGTATAACGCAAGAAACAAGGTGATACTATCTATTTATCAATTTGCATATTTTCCAAAATTTGGTGCTGGCAAAACAATTTTCAAAAACCGGCGAAAAATACAAGTTTGAGAACTCTTAAGAAATTTTTACTGATTCCATTGAATTCAGAACCATCACAAACCCGTATAACGCGAGAAACAAGGTGACACAATCAATTGATATATTTGATGGTTTTCAAAATTTGGTGCTAGCACCACATTTTGCACCCACATCCGAAAAATACAAGTTTGAGATGTCTAGTTCGATAATTATATTTTCCATTGAATTCAGAACAGCCATAAACCTCTAAAATGCATAAATTGTCACAAGCAATTTTATCTATTGAATGGATTTTCAAAATTTCGTGCTAGCACCAAAATTTGCACACAGCACCGAAAAATGCAAGTTAATTACGCTTGGTGCAACTCGTATATATTTCATTGAATCCAGAACCCCAAAAAACCCCAATTGCGTAAAAAACAAGTTTCAAACAATCAATTTACAAAATTGATTTGTTTCAAAATTTGGTGCTGGCACCAAAATTTGGCACACATCGAACAAAACAAGTTTGAAATTTCTAAATCAATTTATATGAATTCCATCCAATTTCTAACACCAGAAAACCGGTGTAAATCAAAAGTAGAGAAGTTACAATTTATATTTAATGAAATGTGATTTTCAAAAAACGTCTCAAAAAAAGTGCCAAAAGTAGGGTTAAAAAATGGTGCTATAACTCGAAAAGTACCCAATATTTTTGAAAACGGTTTTCACTACTATGAAGAGAATAGATTTTAAGGAAAAGTCATAAAATTTCAGATTCCTAACTTCGTTTGTTTCAGAATTATACAAAAACACCACCCGTGTTTAATAGGGTTAAGCTTTGATATTCAGGGGAGTCTAGGTTCCTGAATACTTGTGGCCTTGTTAGAGGCCAAGTGGTCCTGAGAATTAGCCAGCTTTTGGTGTAGCTCCTCTAGAACATTGGCGGCTTGTACAGATTCATTTAGTAATTCTTGTAGCTGACGATGTTGTGCAATCTGGGATTGCTCGTTATTGGCAGCTTCGTCATGCAACTTAAATGCTGCTGTAATTAATTGTTGCCGTTGTTGTTGTTGTTTTTCTAATGCTTGCCATTGTAGCTGATTTTGTTCACTCACTATCTCCCTTTGATTACTTAGTCGATTTAATTCAAAATCGATATTATTTAATTGTTTCATTTTATTATTTACAGGCTCACAGGTATAAAGAAGACTCGTTTAATCTTTCACTATATACTGTAGAAGTTTTAAGTTGCAGATTTTAAGTCTGATTACTCCCTACAGTAGTTGTCGTAATACCAAGGGGTGTTATTTTGGTTTGAGTTACATTAGCCGCTGATGTCATATTCGGCTTAGAAGGATTTATTAATATGCCAGCGCGCGGGGAATCAGGTTTGTTAGGCGTGTTAACAGGTTTGAAAAAGTCGGAGTCAGAGTCGGTTTTGGGTCCAAGGGGATTTTTAATGGGATTAGCGGGATGCTGAGGTGACAGTTCAGGCAAAAAAAAGTAAAAGTAAATTTTCTTCGGCCGCTAGGCCAGGGATTACTCACAAAGTCTGACGACTTATTTCCAGTGCGGTCCCCCCAGAACTTTATTCCCCAGAGGAAACTCCAGTACTCATTTAGCTACCACTTAAGGATGCAAGGCAGAGATGTGCCCTGGCTGGTCCCTTTAAAGCATTCGTGCCGAAACGAAAACTGCCCTGGCCCATGTGAGGATCGAACCCACAACCTATGGGAGATGTGAATTCAATGCAACCACTACACCAAGGCAGGCGGTGGCGTTCAGCTCGTTCCAAGCGTCTTCCGCTTCTGGAAGTCCGAGATTTATCTGATGATTTGTCAAACTCGTCGGAAGATGTATAGCACTCGAGCTGTTTGGTCCTCTTTTCCTTTAACTGAGTGTCCTATTGTTGTTTTTCTGTTAGCGAATTCAATTCCGCCAACCACCCCATAAAGTTAGCCAAGCGGGGCCTTTAAGCAATATTGGGAGTACGAGGTTGATTGCCAATAAACCTCGTATCACCCCAATAAACGGGGCGACAAACCCCAAAGGAACACACACACAGCGGGGGTCAGAGGTTACACCTCCGGGAGGGAGAGAGTGACAGTAGCGGGGGGAAGCACTCCCAGAGAGATGGGAGGGCGAGAATTGGGTTATTAGCCAATGGGAGGCAGGCATCCACTGAGTAATGTAATACGGCCAAACCAGTGCAATATATAACCAGTTACTGTTCCTCATTTATTCACTCAGTTAGTCAGTTCAGTTAGGGCAGAACGGGAACTCTATATTACCGTCCGCTGCCGCCACCATTCACTTCAGCTATTTTACCGGTACACTTATTCCTTCACATTCAATCAACTGTGTCTATGCTTTATTCTATATCAGTCATATTATATCCTATATTCAGTCGACAAGATCAGAACTGACTCAATCCAACTATACCCCAGAACTCTTTTCACACACACACGGCGGGGACGCGTAGATAAGACTAACCGGGATAAATCGGGATTCTCGGATCCCGTCACAGTAATAAGACTCCAGCAGTTGCCCGAAAAACGATAGAAACTAACTGCCAGCCACCGAGCCACCGAGTAAAGACAGAGATGAGTCGAGAAGGAGAGACGACACCGCCGCGGACCCCGGGCGACGCTGACCTAACGATCCGCGAGGCCGCGACGCGACGGTACCGACCCACGACGCCGGGATCCGTCGACGATAGATGCACTCCGGCAATCCAAATGGAGAGGGTAGATGGTCCGTCTACAGCGAGAGGACGAGTCGAGAGTGGAGAGAAGAGTCGACGAGTCGACACACGACGGCGGTCGACGTGCCGATGTCGGCGGCCAGCCACAGGCCGAGGGCAACGGATGGCCCACCGGAACGGCGACGGTGGGGCCGCCGGTACGACGCCGGACAATGTGGGATAGAGGGGATGTCGGCGATGAGGACGTCGGAGTCAGCGACCGGCTCCGACGAGCCTACAACGCAACCCGGAAGCAACTAACGGAAGCCAAAGCAGGGGCCAAGATAGACCAGGTGAAGCTAGAGAAGCGGCTAGGTGAGTTGAATAAACATTTTGATTACTTAGTACGCTTTGGGCAGGGAGAACTAGCCGATGAGAGAGCGAGAGGGGTTGCCACCGAACTGTTTGAACTATGGGAATGTAGGGGTATGGAGCCTGGTGTAGTGTACATAGGGCCATACTTAGTCGATGCCCGGGGAATCAAATTAGTGGGTTGGAGGGGACCGCAGGAGGGCGAATCCGAGGTTAACCCCGAGGATTCGGTCTCGTCGGTCGGCGAAAATTCCGGAAGGCGGGGGAAAGTCAGTAG
>JAUCBJ010000180.1:0-60142 GCA_032718475.1 Nemertoderma westbladi | reverse complement strand
ACAAATAATCTATTTTTTGGCATCTCCCATCGTTTCACAGATACCAAACGTGATTTGAATACATTGTGTATACTGTAGCTAGGTAGGCAAAGTAAACATTTCAAATATAGCCAACAATTATTACTGCTGCTACCTTATTGAATATAATATAGAGTGAAACGCCCCTTAATACAGAGTTTATTATTTATTGCTAATTCAGTTTTGCATTCTAATTATTAATTTAATTAATTATTAATTAACAACAACCATACTATAACGCAACCAATATAACATCTCAACAAACTAGAAGAAAAAGGTTAGTAGTTTCCAGAATCAACACAAATCTGTGATATATATAGTTAATAACTAATTAATATTGTGCGACTGTATCACAAAATCAGGTTTTGAGAAATTTACCCACACCACCAATCAATCAAAGAAAGGGGGACAGTACGTGTTTACCCCTTTTAAATCTCTCGCGCCCCCCCCCCCCCCCCCCCCCACCCTTCCCAACCACCAATACATAACCGCGACATCTAGCACAAACTTATTTCCAATCGCACGTTAAAATATGCAAAGCCAGGTGGTTTATAGGAATATAATCAATGCAGTACTCGTCTTCATTATAAGCCTCTTTGCGTTCATCCTGTTTTGTATTTAAATATATTTCTTAAACGCAGGCTAGGACGATCTTTATAATAATAATAACTAGGGATGCGATCAATATGTGAAGCCAGGTGGTTTATATAATAATTTAGTCAACGCAGTACCCGTCTTCATTATATGCCTCGTTGCGCTCGTCGCTTGTCCTGTTTTGTCATAAAATATTTTTCCTAAACGCAGACTGACGATCTTTATACAGTTATAACTATGCGAAGTTTCGAAACTGTGCGAGTAACTGTTGATACATCTATGTGGAGATGTGTGATATGTGGAGATGTGTGATACAACGCCAACGCATCTTATGCCGATGTAGTAATATGGGTATTGAAATAATAGTAAATCAATGTACACTCTTAAAGCTGCAGCGAAAAAATTTAGCTAATTTCCTAGGTTACATATAAAATAATAATAATATTTTTAAGAACATAAATTTTACTACTTTGCAAAAATTCATATTAAAAAATAACCAGACATATACATTGTGGAATAAACTATTTCAGAAGCCTACAACAGCCATGCCATGGATGGTATTTATGTTATTATATCTGTCATTTACCTGAGATAGCAATACAACACTTATAGTAGAGTCAATGTTGGGATGTTGGATATAAAGAATGCTGTCTGGGCTGGAATAGCAATACTGGTTGCCTATTACAATTCCTCTCTGGTTAGTCTACAGCCACAACTCCCAGCTAGCTCCACACCAGCATAGCAGAGACTTGACCAATAATCATTCCCAGCAACTGGCTGGCTTAAGATACATCCTTCCATCGATGTACCAGCATGTTAGCCAATAAATGAGCAGTATTTAATGAGAATCAATTTTTTACGCCGTTTTTAATTACTTTAGATCAATTAAAGACACAATTATTAAAGCAAATCACTTGAACTAATTAAAAACTATAATAGAATGGCGTATGTGGATTACATCTGTATAATTTTTAAGTATAATTATTTAAATCTTATACTGTAAAACAATTAATTTCCTTTAAAAGGCAGGTTGAAAATGGTGTTTTTACAGTAATCAACTTAATTAACTAATTAACTGCTATTATCTTAGCTTCTCGAAGGCCACACGGAAATTCTACTTGGAAAATTTCTAAACTTTTGCCAAACAACATGTGTACCAAGTTTGGATAGATTTCATCAAAGATTGGCCGAGTTATTAACGTTTAAAATTGAACGCGACAGAACGACAGAACGACAGGTTGATTAATGGTACCACTACGCTAAGGCTCACTCACTTCGTGGCTCGCCCCACATTCACGGATACATTCCTCAGTTCTAGGAGGTAAATGGAAAAAGTTCATAGACTGTCTGCAAGTTTGGGTGTGAATTACATACTACTGCCTAACTGGTTCCTCAAGTCTGATATTTTATATGTTGCAAAATAATTTAATGCTGGTTTGTTCAGTGACTGGTGAGGTGTGGAACAGGAAGACTCCTCTCTCTTGGCTGTTAAGTATACAGCAGGCTGGGAACACACTAACTCCCAAGGCTGAACACTACATTACATATCTATCCAACCGTATCTTTAATCCCATTGCATCTATCGATTGGGCAATGTCTATTTTTTTGCTGATGGAAACAACACGGAAAATATCCCCAGCATTCAGTCCGATTCGAACCTGCGCTGCCAAACTGTATCCACACGTACACTAGCAGTTCTTGACAGGGACAGCCCCTGTATAAACACGTACACTAGCAGTTCCTGACAGGGCGAGCCCCTGTATAAACACGTACACTAGCATTTCCTGACAGGGACAGCCCCTGTATAAACACGTACACTAGCATTTCCTGACAGGGACAGCCCCTGTATAAACACGTACACTAGCAGTTCCTGACAGGGACAGCCCCTGTATAAACACGTACACTAGCAGTTCCTGACAGGGAGAGCCCCTGTATAAACACGTACACTATCATTTCCTGACAGGGACAGCCCCTGTATAAACACGTACACTAGCAGTTCCTGACAGGGACAGCCCCTGTATAAACACGTAAACTAGCAGTTCCTGATGGGGACAGCCCCTGTATAAACACGTACACTGCGATGATTTTTTGTATTGACATTTATAAATACAAGTATAATAATTTTCATGAAAAATAGAAGTAGTCCCAGGACAAAATATACATTTTTTTGATATTCTAAAAACTGATAGTGTGGCATTGTTGGCTAGCTTTAGTAGGTTTTTCACTATGCTGAATCGAATGTGATTATATTCTATTTCCTAAAATTGAACTGAATGCTATATTATTAATAAAACCTAATTACGATAATTATCCTAATTATCACTTAAAATTTTGAAAAATACAATATTCGGAAAATAACCCCATATTTTGATTTCAACGCGTATTTATAGGTTTTCTGGACCGCTGAATCGATTGAAAATATTATCGAAGCCTGAAGACTAGTGGATCGTCCTTTTTGGAGCACCAAAATTAGGGTGTGGCACTTCAAATATTGAAAAATACAAGATTCGGAAAATAAACCAAAGTTGAGATTTCAACGCACATTTATAGGTTACCTGGACCGTCGAATCAATTGAAAGTACTATAGAAGCCTGAAGACTTAGTGGTTCGGCATTTTTGGTGCACCGAAATTAGGGAGTGGTACTTATTCAAATTTTGAAAAAGTACCACGCCCTAATTCTGGTGTACCAATAATGACGTACCAGTAAGACTTGAGGCTTCAATATTACTTTCAATCGATTCAGCGGTCCAGATAACCTATAAAAATGGGTTGAAATGAAAACCTTGTGGTATTTTCTGAATATCGTAATTATGAAAATTTGAAGTAAGCCTACTTGCCACGCCCTAATTTTGGTGCACCAAAAATGATGTACCTCTAAGAATTGAGACTTCTATATTACTTTCATTCGATTAAGCGGGCCAGAAAACCCATAAAAATGCGTTGAAATCAAAACTTCGGAATGTGGTTGCATAGATACAGCAATTAAAAACTAGGAAGGGGCCGATCCCCCCCCCCCCCCCCCCCCCCCCCCCCACCCCCCAGTGGTAATAGAGTTAAGTAGTGCACTAAAAGGCGTTAATTTGTAATAATATCTCCGAATTCCAGATAAGCATGCAGTAGTAGCGAATTTATTGTTTGGAAACCATGATCAAATATCTGATTACTGTATCCTGCGCAAATGACGTTCATTTATTGTTTTGGTTAGACAAACAAATCAAATTAAAATATTTTGGTCCATTTTCTAAAACACATTAATTAGCCAATAGATCTACCTCATACACATTTGTACACTAAACCTGCCATCGTTTTTGCATTCCTTCAGTAGAAATCCAAGAATAGTATTTATTCAGCATAAAGTTGACCCAAATCCATAAAACCAAAATTAAATATAAAACTGCACCAGCATCCCACCACCAATCAGGACAAAACAATTAAGACAATAAAATTTAACATACAATTAAAAATGGTGCACCGTGAATTAATAATGGTCTGCGAGGTCATTCCCCCGCAGACCCGCACCATCCCCAAAGCCCAGCGCCCTCCAGGGACGCCGGCCACCACGCAAATAGAGGGAGTTGGAGCGGAGGAGCGCGAACTGAAGCCGCCTCCGAACTCCCCCGAGAACGCAGGCTAGGCCACATCCCCGCATCCCCTGCCGCCGAGCCACAAGGGTCTCAGCGAGGTGGCTGATGAAGGTATCAGTCTCCTTGCACCACACCTCATCGGTGGTTCCGACAAGGGGGGTTGTATGTATGTATGGCGCTGTATCCACATTGTTAGCCGTTGTACTGTATACACGATATTAATTATAATGCAGTACACATTATTAGCCATTATACAGTATAAAATATTGGTCCATTATACAGTATCATATATTAGCCCGTTATACTGTACGCAATATTAGTCCGTTATGCAATATAATTATTTAGATAAGACATAATAGCGCAGTGACATTTAGATAAGGAAATTGAAACGCCCATATATTTGAATTCATCCATTTTGTATAGTATGTAGCCCTACCTATGTAATTTTGTAATATGATATAAGTAGATAGTTCCAGGGTAGCAAGTTCAGTTGGACCCTGGATTTCGGGCTTGCTGTTATTAGCCTTGATGGGCTAGCTATCACGGGTTTGATTTTCTATAATTGCGCTAAATTAATGTTTGTACATCATGTTATTAGTACCGCTAAATTAAGCATCGGCAAAATTACCTTGTATGGTGACGTTTTGTGGGTTTGGGGGGCAATAGGGCTACAATCCGGCTTTCTTATTGGACTAACTGCTTCCAGGTTGGTCTAATGATAAGCGCAGATTGGAGAGCCAATGAGAGAGCTATTGCATCACCCCACTCGGATCACCTATAAATTGGCTGTTTGCCGGTAGAGCCCTATCTTACAACAATCTCAACCTTACACCACCACAATCTCATTATTCTGTGTTAAGTTTAGGAGTACAATTTGTGTGTATTTTCTGCATTTCTACCCTTTTGATCAATTTTCTTGAAATGATTCGTTAGTGCTACTATTCTCAATTGTGTTTCTCAATCAATCCCAATGATTACTGCTAATTATAACTGGAACTATGATTTCTACCTCTTTCGTTAATGGTTCTATGTAATTCATTTCGACGCAATAATCCTACGGGATTTCTGAAACTGTCAGACTGTTGTGATTTGCATGCGCCGCTACGGTAGCTATTCATTTTAATGGAGGGCTAAGGTGCCGGTAGGCGGTGGGCACATCGGGGGGTTAGCGACGAAGGGAGTGCGGAGGATTCAAAGGCGGGTAAAGCTGGCGGGGGGTCACCGTTGCGGTCGGGCAATTCGCATTGTAGTGTACAGACCGCTCGCTGGTACGGTAATTAGGGGGCTGATGATCCAGGTTTTGTCTCTATTTTAGTATTAGGGGGCAGGAATTGGGTTAGGTAGGAAGCCTAGATGTACCCGGGAGAGGCCTGCATACCCTACAGTCAATTGCGAACTATTACGTTGCGAATTATATAATTGCGGATTGTATAATTGCAAGTTGTACTATTGTGATCTGTGATTGCTGATGCTGATTGGTGTGTTACTGAAGTGTGCCTATGATTACGAATGCTTAGGTAGGCGCCCTTTTTCTCATTGATTGATTTATATTTCTTGTTTACAACAAATAATTACTGATTAGGTCAAAGTAATACGGCATTTTAGGCTATTACTAGCGAAACCTGTTGTGTAATAAATTAGAATTACGCATTCTGGAACTCTTAGTAATTAGTACGCTGTTACATATTTGTGACTGTAATTAATTAGTAAAATTAAGAATTAGTATGCAGCATAGCGGAGAGTAGCTAAGGTAATCATTTAGAGTACCGTAAACTATTCACGCTGAGCGGTTATTTGAATTAGCGGGCAATAAGCTAGATCACAGTAGTCAGTACGCAAACGCATTAGTAGTTTGCTGGCCTAAAGCCAGCTGCAGGCGAGTTTAGACCCAGAGCGGTGTTACGCACGTAAAGACAGTGTTCTGTACCATTTTGATTATTTTAAATATTCTCGCATTCACACATTCCGTTAGGGAACCCCCAGTATTCGCGATTAGAAAAGACGTAGGCATTAGCGTATTTCAACAGTAGTAAAAATTAGGCGTAAGAATACTCTGAGTGCAAAGCCTCTCGCACTCATCTTAAGTAAGCTTAGGGAGCCGACTCGGGTTTATTGTTTTGGTTATTCCCGCGTGGCTTATAGATTCGAACAGTTAGCTCTCTGTCGAGCGATCGGTAGAGAAAGGAACAAGCGATTTTGCAGGAGCCGTGTAAATTTAGTAAAATATATTAGCGGACGGCAGATTAGCGCCATACAACAGTAAGTAGCGGTTTTGTATTTAGCAGCCCTACATTTTAGCAATAGCACGCTCCTGATCCCTTTTACTTAACAGTAGAGCAGTCTTTGTGTCTTATTGGTTAGGCGAGAACTCATTAGGTTGGCAGAGAAGTATACGGGTATTTGTCTGTTCAACAGTTCTGCTGTTAGTATAGGTGACGCGCTAGTTTAACAGTAGGGTATGTGATTTGCTGTTGCTTGCAACAGTAAAGAGTGTATTCAGAGTTAGACTATAGTTTAACAGTAGGGTATGTTTTGTTTGCTGTAGGCCGTAGCATACAGTAAATAGAGTATTCTCAGGCTGTTAGTTTAGATTACTGTATTCACTGGTCGTGTACAATAGTACAGTAGTACATTAGGCTGATTGCTGTTACTGCGTACGGTGGATGTACGGTAGTGCGTTTTTACTAATTGCGAATACAGCAGTTCCTTAGGCCTTAGGGCAAACTGTAATTAGTAAGTTTTTTGAAAATTTTAGCTAGGTTTGCGAGAATTCAGTTTCGGTCAAAATTATTTGTAAAAATCTAGAGTTTTGTACCGGTATGTTAGGTATAACCTCTTAGTTATTTTATACCATCTGGAGATACATGGCAAGACGGAACTTCTGAGTTTGGGGTTCGTGTGGGTCTGCGGGTTCGGTTTGCAATCAGCGAAGAGCCTGAATCTTTGGACGCGGATGTGGAATCTCACAGCAAACAAGGTTAGTTGTTCTGTTGGCACCATTGTGTTTGTGGAAGCAGTAAAAAATTACCGGTTGTTTAACTGCGAAGCTGAACTCAATTTATTAGTTAGGTTAGTTAGGTTTAGCCGGCCATGGTTTTGAATCGCTCAAGTTAGAGAGAGAGTTAGAGAGAGTCACAACCCGAAGATGTAGCCACGCGCTAGTGGATACATATAATATTTGAAATTAAAATTACGTTGATTAGAGCTATATATTCAAAATTGGAATTATTTGGGTGGCAATTTCATTCTGAATATTCGTATTAGATTCAGAAATTATTTTGTGTCATACCGGTATTTAATTGCTATAATAGCTATATAATAATATTTTTGTTTAAATATTGTGCTAGTATTTGCTATAACTATATCCTATTAAATTCACAATATTGCATTGCGAATTTATTTTGACATTTTGGACCAAGTAATTATTTGTCAAATAATTTAATCGTATTTCGATTAAATTATATATATATATCTCGAACTTTTGCGAGATATTTTGCCGGAAGGCAAATATTATTTAGACTATGAGTGCCGACGCTGACGTAAGTGAACAGGAGGACGAGACAGTAACTAGTGAGGAAGAACAACAACCTCAGGTAATAGTATTAGGATCCCCTACCACTACTGTAAGGAAGGACTGCACAGCAGCCCGGACAGAGGTTTGTGATAAGGAGGGTAGTGTAGCAGAAGTGAGAGCCCGGAGCCCGGTTTCCAGACCTGTGGGTATGGTATGTACCGTGGTCCCAACGGCTGTAAGGAGTACCCGTAGTTCCCGAAATAATCCTTCAAGTCCACCAAGTGTGAGTCAGGTAAGCGAGAGAGAACTTGACATCGCGATAAAGAAGAAACTTCGCGCGCATGCCGGACATATAACTCGGACGACGGACAAGGTAAGGAAGATGTTAGCCGACTCAGCAAACATCGGAAGGGAAGGGTTAGTAGAGATTAGAAAGGGATATAAGGCATTATTCAAGCAGACGGAGGAGCTTGCAGTCCTAGCAAAGAGAGCAGTGGAGTCCCAGTCGAGCGACGTGGCGATGAGGGTTTACGATAGGGTTTTGGCAGCCCTGTTGGAGCACCGCGCGTTATCGGAGCGATTTCGACGAGTTAGGACGGAGAACTGGTTGCTATGGGCATCATAAGCGCAGGCGAATCAGGTGAGTGACGCAGAGTTGAGAGACTTAGTGGAGCGGGAAGAGATCCAAGACAAAAAAGAGCGCCGTTATCAGAGGGAAGTTACTAGCTGGCTGATGCAGAGCGGAGTGGTGGTACCAGGCCAGGTGCTACCGACGACGAAGAACATCCAACAGAGGACGTTGACTCCATCCGACGACGCATCCAGAGACAGTGGCGATTCCCAGGTTAGTCACGAGCGAGGGAAAGTTATATGTGCTAGATCCCTTGTTTCTCACAACTCGGCGGAGGAGAGAAGACGCCGACTAGACGAACAGCAGGCGGAAGTTTTGCGTGCATCGGAAGCACGAAAAGAAGCCGAACGATAACGGGAGCGCACACCTAAGTTAGACACAAAGTTGCGAGAGTTGGAAGAGAAAGGTAAGCATGAGCAAGCGGAACGTGAACAGAAGGAACGCGAACTCCAACTTGAACGCGAACTCCAACTCGAACGCGAACAGAAAGAACGCGAACAGAAGGAACGCGAACTCCAACTTGAACGCGAACGGAAAGCGAAAGAACGCAAACTCCAACTCGAACGCGAACAGAAGAAACGTGAATTCCAACTCGAACGCGAGTGCAAAGAACGCGAACTCGAGATCGAGAAGGAGCGATGGGCGTTGTATGAAGAGAAGGCGCGTGTAGAAGAAGAGAGCGCAGCAAGACGAGCGAGGGAAGAAGAAGAACATAAACTGGCGCAGTTAGAAAGTGCGAGATTAAATTTAGAGAGCGAAGAACGGACCAGGAAGGCGAATGAAATCGCCGAGAAGGGGATGCAAATGATCGAAGAATGTGGGGCGAGTGTAGGTACTGAGTTGCGAGAACTGTTCGCACTGCAGAAGGCCGAACAGGAAGCGAGAACTCCGACTATACGCGAGTCGACGACGACCAGAATTCCTATACCCGGTCCTGCTATTACGAGTACACGAATCGCTAAACCGTTCTCTACATATCGCACACCAGTTGGTATTAGTGCTTCACCCATCGCGCAGGATCCACGTCATCCTAACACCGCACCACTACATACCGAACGTGACAACGGAGAGTTTAGAGGAGAAACTCCGACGGGCCGAGTATTTGGCGAACCGAACCCGCGGGTTTGGAATACGCGGACGGAGCGCTGACCCAGTTCGACGGAGAACTTCTGGGTTAAACCGGAAGAGGGATCATATGAGAGACAGCGGATTACTCAGATAGAGCCGACTATACAACAGAACCCTAGCCAGGAATTTATTACGAGGGGTGAGTTAAGTGCCAGTTTAGCGCAAGCTATATCACCGCACATCCAACCTATAACGGACATGCTTAGTAACCTACAGTTAAAGGAAGCAACCCAGGTAAGAAGTAATTCAAATCCTAGCAGGCCGGAGTTAGATAAAGTCCAACCTAGTCAACGAGT
Source organism: Nemertoderma westbladi (assembly GCA_032718475.1). NCBI lineage: Eukaryota > Metazoa > Xenacoelomorpha > Nemertodermatida > Nemertodermatidae > Nemertoderma > Nemertoderma westbladi. The sequence goes on along the minus strand of JAUCBJ010000180.1, from coordinate 50,376 downwards.
ACGTATATCAGAGGCAACTATACATAGACCTCAGGTAAGGATGCCTGTCCCGAATATCCATAATCCCAATTTCGAAAATTCGGCAGAAAGGTTTATTCAGGAAGCTTGGGTCAGGAACTCGGCACGCAAACCTGCCAAGGTTTCACTAAGGACTGACACCAAGTCAAGCGATGAAGAGGAAGACATGAGACGTCAGAAGTCCCGAAACTATAAGGAAAGAAGGACGGACGCGGAGCAGGTAAGTCTTAATCCCCGGGAAAGGACCAGACTTAACAACCCTGCGGAACTAAACCATTTGTTAACCCGGAATGACGCAACCCTTAGGGACATAGGTAAGTTTGCTGCAGGCAAGGACTGCCGACGCAACAACCCCAGAAGTTTATAGGCAACCATAAGCACTGGAGGACGTTTAAAACCGATGTCGATGAACAGCTGACCAACAGCACCTTTACTCCCAACGAGAAGTTCAACTATTTGCTTCAGACCAGTATTTGCTACAGTTCATCGACCAGCGCGCGGACGTATTTATCATCGGCCACGTTGGAAATATTTAGCGTGATTCCGGTGAAACTTACTGGCAATAAGGGATCGAAGCGAATATATGTGATGTTGGACACTGCGTCCACATTATCATATATCGACGAGGAAGTGGCGAGAGCCGTTTCTAGCTTCCAGGACGCCGAGGAAATCCAAATAGAGTTGAAGTCTATGCACGAGGTAGGTGACCTCAAGGGACACAGGATATCTGTAGAACTAGATTCCCTACTGCCGAGAGACCAACATACTCGACAAGAACAGAGAGCTTTGCCATTGGACGGATTTAAGTGTCTAGCTAGGAAGGGGTTTGGCAGGCAGTTAGGTAAGGTGCCGCCGATGAGTCCCATAGCACAGGAGTATTTTGACAAACTCAGAGTACCAAGACACCAGGTAGGTTATAGGAATGTTTCTATGTTAATTGGTGCAGAACAGCTGATCGCACACCAAATATGGGAAACGAGACCAGCTGAGCCGCATGTCAATGGACCACATGCCCATAGGACTATATTAGGTTGGTATACACGAGTACCCATGTCTTATGAGTTTACAGGTGGCAACAAGCCAATAGATAGATACGACGAATTACAGCCTATAACTGAACCACCGTTAGTAGAACCACCAGACATAGACGAGTTTAGGAGAACCTGTATTGACCATTATAGTGACGTTAGCGAGTCGGACGAGGAGTTGATTCCCGATAATGTTAGGTTGTCGGAACCACTTCATAATGACCGGACAGATAGTGAACCCGAGGACTACTGTTATCAGACCCGTGGGTCTGGTTCAGCGGCCCACGCTACCTATTTGACTAACGTTTTGACTTATACCGACATAGTGGAGGGTCAAGTGGCTAAATATCGAGACCTAGACATCTTCCAATACAGTGAGAAGGAGCTACAGAAGGAATTGATACGCCAGGACCTCGAGACAGGAGCCAGAACCGTCGAATGGCTGGATAGGGACGCAATGGAACCCGGTGGATATGACCTAACCATGTCTACTGATGAGAAACGGTCGCTGGAGATGATGGAAGATACCATACGTCTGCTACCGACTGGACATTTGAAGTTGGAATGTTGTGGCGTCGACAACCTCCTAAGTTGGAGAACAACTACAGCTTAGCCTTGAAAAGATTAAACCGAGTAAGGGCTCGGTTGTTGAGGAATCCAGACATTAGGGAGAAGTATTGCGCCCAGATCAACAACTATTTCGCCAAGGGATTTGCTGGGAAGGTAGAGGACCCTGACTTAGTGACAGACCAGACATATTACCTTCCACACCACTATGTGACTAACCTGACCTGACAAACCTGACAAAGTCCGAGTAGTCAATGACTGCGCAGCAGTCTATAGAGGTATGTCCCTGAATTCAGAGTTGATGGATGGTCCCAACCTGAATAATTATTTGATAGGTATACTGTTACGTTTTAGACAGCGGCGATTCGCATTTACTTGTGACATCGAGGCGATGTTCCACCAGGTAAGAGCCTGTAAGGCAGACCAGGATAGCCTTCGATTTCTCTGGTATGAGAATGAAGACTTATCCGGCCCAGTGGTTACATACCAAATGTACGTTAGCATATTTGGCGCCCGCCATAGTCCGAATGGCATGCTGTTCGTTTTAAAGAAAACGGCAACAGCCCAGATTGGTAAGTATCCAGTAGAAGTAATCGAGTCCATCTTGAGAAACTTCTATATGGATGACGGATTGGTGTCCAAGGACACAGCGGAACAAGCCATAGAAGTGGCTCACGGCCAGCAGGAGTGCTTGGCTACAGGGGGTTTCCCTCTGACCAAGTTCACCACTAATTCGGAGGCCCTATTAGAGTCATTCCCGGTAAAAGATCGCGGGAGCAGAGACATTGAATTGGGGGTGGAACCCATTCCCATGGCGCGAGTACTGGGACTCGCTTGGAACCCGAACTCAGATAAGTTCCAGGTAAGAGTTAGATTTGAGCCCAGTAGCCCAGACAAAGTTTTGACTAAGAGAATTTGCTTATCGACTTTGAGTAGACTATTTGACCCGATGAACTTTATCAGTCCGGTAATATTACAGGCACGAGCGTGCATGAGGAAAATTTGGTTGTCCGACTTAGAGTGGGACGAACCAATATCTCCTATACATGCAAAGCAGTGGAGAGAGTGGGAAGCCGAGTTGCATCTATTGAAAAACATAGATGTACCCCGCTCCTACTTTCCGAATCAGCTGGTATTTCCAGCTGATCTCGAACTCCATTTATTCAGTGACGCAAGTGACACCGGCTTTGGTATGGTAGCCTACCTTCGCCGAGAGGTAAGTCAAGATAGGTTTGAGACGGCCTTTGTGACTTCTAGATCCAAGACAATGCTGGTCAAATATATGACTGTCCCTCGTGCAGAGTTACAGGCGGCTGTAGTTTCAGTCGAGGTAAGTAAGCAGATAATAGAGGAGTTAGACACGACATTGACCTTATTCTATTGGACGGACGCATCCTTGGTGTTAGTATACATTGCAGCCGACAATATTGCACTAAAGACATTCGTGGCCAACAGACGCGCTCAGATCGTCGACTTTACGACGAAGGAACAATGGAGACATTGTCCGGGAGTGTTGAACCCGGCCGACATAACTTCGAGAGGTGCAATGCCGGCGGAATTCTGTCAGGAAGAGTTGCAGGAGTTTTGGTTGCATGGACCTGATTTTCTAACGAGGACACAGGAACATTGGCCAGAGCGACTAAAGATAGTGACCAATCCGATGCCTGAAGATGCAGAAGTCAAAGTGGAGAAAGTCTCTAAGTCAAAGTCTAAAGCAAAACTTAAGTCATTGGAGCGGCCTGAAGAGTCATTGGAGCGGCCTGGACACCTGTCAGACCAACAGACTTACGTGACTACTAGGTCAGGAAGGGTAAGTTATGACATAAAACCACCCTTACAGACTAAACCAGAGTCACAGTTGGTAAGTGACGGACAGAAAATGACCGACGCAATGGAGCCGTTGGTTTCAAAACCTGCAGGTTTGGATTCAAAACTTCCATTAGTTAGCGGACAACCGTCGCTGGCATTAGAGCCATGTAGTATTTATGACAAATTACTAAATTCGTCTGCCTCTTGGCTGACAATTTGTAAAAGAACTGCGTGGTTAAGCCGATACATTTCGTACCTTTGTATAAAACATTCGGAACATTTAGGAGAACGAACGAGCGCCAATATTGAGCGAATTCAAAAATTGAAACAACCTCTGACAGAGGATGAGATTGATCAAGTGGAATTAAAGCATTTGAAACATTATCAAATGTGTGCCTTCCCAAAAGAATTCTATCTATTATCGGCTCAATGACCAGTTCTCTATAAACCCTTTAGAAAATGGAGTCCATTAATCCATAAGGGTTTAATTTGTCATAGATCGAGAATCCAGACTGTCGACATAAACTCACAGTTTAGGTTCCCAGTGATAATCCCTAGTCACCCAATAGAATTGCAAAGAGCGATTCTATGGGATATACACAAGAGGTTGCATCACGCGGGAAAATTACACTGTTTGTCAACGGCGAGACAGCGATTCATTCTATTGCAGCCAAGCAGGGCAGTAGGCACTATGTACGACGCCTGTCTGGTTTGCAAGAGGGTGAACGCCAGAGTATTGGAACAGGAGATGGCTGAACTCCCGGAAGCGAGAGTGCAGGCATATGACCCACCTTTTACGAACACAGGGGTGGATTGTTTTGGTCCGATTGAGGCAAAGAGTGGACGGCTGATCCACAAGCGATGGGGTCTGCTACTGACATGCATGGCTAGTAGAGCCATACATATCGAGCGTGTGGCAGACATGTCGACCAAATCTCTGCTCCTGGCCTTAAAGAGATTTATGGCCAGGAGAGGACTAGTAAAAGCGTTTTACTCCGATAAGGGTACAAACTTTGTCGGGGGGAACAGCGAGTTAAACGCGGCTCATAGGGCGGCGCAGAATAGAGAAATCTCTGCAGCACTTTTGCCGCAAAGAATAGAATGGAGATTTAATACTCCAGAAAGTCCTTGGAGAGGAGGAAGTTGGGAGCGTTTAGTTCGCTCTGTAAAGCAGGCTATTGCTAAAACGTTGCCTGTGAACAAACAACTTACCGACGACGAGCTGGTCACAGCTTTCATCGAAATCTAGCATACCCTAAACTCGAGGCCGATAGCTATGTTACCAGACGGTGTTGCATTAACGCCGAATCATTTGCTAATGCAGAGTCCAGCATTTCTTGTGCCGGCATCAGAACCCATTAGTGCCGACCTATATAGTCGTAAAAGCTGGAAAATGACTCAATTAGTCGCATACACATTCTGGGAATATTGGCGGGAATACTATCTTCCCACCATATCTACCAGAACAAAGTGGTACAAAACGGTTCGGAGTCTCCAAAGGGGAGATTACGTATTGATAACCGAACCGATTGTCAAGAGAAAATATTGGGAGACGGGAGTGATCTTGCATATACACCCAGATGTGCAAAACATAGTGCGCACAGTCACTGTGAAAATTAGGTGCAAGTGTCCGCACCCAAAGAAGTGTAAAACTAATGGTTTACACACCTTGGACCGACCGGTCCAAGATATCGTGTTATTAGAAGAGACAAGCATCGAGACAGGAGATTATAATTTGTCTCCTGCCTCAAATAAAAATTAGTGTTAGACGCAACTCACTTCGTATGCATTCCTCGTATGGAAATACAAGGAAATGCATAGGAGTGGGGTTGTGGTGATTTGCGTTGAGTTTTGTCTGGTGGGTATCAAAACAAAATTTTATTTTCAAAAATTTTGGAAAATTAGAAAATTTTAAAAAATTAGAAGTGAACCCAAGACAATTCCAGACGCTGTGTATAGACGCGTTTTAGAATTCGTCTATAGATATACAGTAATTTGAAAAGTCGTGAAGCCTGGAAAATAGCATTTAGAAACCATGGTGACGGCTATATTATGTAGGAGTGTAAATTGAGTTTAGCAACTTCCACAGATTGGTGCCAACAGTGCAACTAGGGTGCTAAAGGTTAGTAGCACCAGAGGCGTACACGGACCCCACTCAGTAGTTTGCAGTGAAGTGAGATGTTTGATTATCAAACCTGTGGGTTTGGTATAGTCGAACATCAAGACTATTGTCCTTTCTAACTACTGTAGTTTAGTACGAATAACGGGAGTAGTTTGGGCATCAAAAAGTGAGTTGGTCACGGCCAGTTTATCTCCAAAGTTTTGCGCTATGCATGGGAATAGGTTAGAGGATAGTTAGGAAGAGACAGGATCTAGACAGTCGAACCTGAACTGCTGGAAGGCAGCGGGGGGGTTCGGGAGGTCTGTCTTTCGACGACATCTAACTGATTTTCCCATAGTGTAATTGGTTACGTAACGGCACTTATTGGATATATATATGTATATACGCGGCGCATAATGGAGAAGGAAATTAGAGCGCAACCGCGGAGAGGATTTACTGCTAGAGAGGAGGCGGAGTAACCATTTGCGCGACCGGGATGTAAAGATTCGAACGTTTACTACCATGGGAGGTCGGTGATGGAGCTAAATGGAAAGTATAAACCCGCGTATGATAAGGAACTAAGGAGGGAAAGAATGAGAACGTTGGGGGACCGTATGGAAGTTTTGCGGAGAGAGTATCGCACTCGGTATCCCTACGACTTCGCTTTAGACGTATGTGACATTAGTGCAGACCCGGATGAGGAGATCGCGTGGCTGTACCATATGAACATGTATTTACGACACGAAGAACCTCTACCTGCAGTCCGAGACCAGTTCGACGGAATGCATCTGTACCGGAGGACTAGAGGCGAGGATCAAGAGACGCCGAAGATCTTCAGCATGTACAAGCTGTTTTACAAGTGTGGTGAATGCATGAACAAACAAGACGTGTCGATTCCCGACCGACTGGACGAGCAACATCCAGAACCGATATTAACGTGATGTCAAGCTCACCAGTTCCTTAGATACAACGAGGGAGGTTACCCAATGAGCAACCCGATGATCAGTATCGACTTCAGCGGAAAGCGACCTCCAAGACCCATTACGCCGACCGTTACGACATTGGATCCGTATACGGAGATTAAACCCTGTTCGACACCCAGTTTGATAGAGACGGCAGCAGCCATTTCGCTATACCGAGCCTATAAGGACCTAGAGGCGCGGCGTGAAGCGGCACGGGACTCGGGTACCAAACCCACGGGTTTGGAGCTCTCGAGTCCCTGGACTACGTTTACTTCGCCTCACCGAGTGAGAAGCCTCACGCCTGAGCATCAGGACGACATAGACGCGTTGCGGCAGGAGGAGCGAGCGGCGAAGGCGAAAGAGTTATTCGAGAAGCGGATAGCGGAGTATAATAAGACCACGGATAGACATCAGGAGGAGACGAGGAGAGTGACCGGATTTGTTCCACAGGCCGTATCTCAACCCCGACCGGTGTATTATTCCGACGGCAACGAACCTGCGATATTGGTAGATAATCCGGAGTCGCGAGAAGCGATTAGATTCTTGCCGATGGTGAGGATGTCAGATCATTGGAACGTTGACTGTCTACGGGAAGTTTTATGCACGAAGTTCTTGCGTGATGTCCCGATGCAGATCACGGACTATGACACATTGGACAAGATTGGAGCTCCGGGGAAGGAGAGCAAATTGTTTGGATGGTTAGACAAGTACATCAAAGTATGGGTCGCGGTGGCTACATTCCCAGACGACGAGGAGGTAGACCAGACGTGGCTGAGGAGGAAGGGTTCTTACACCCGATATGATGACCACAAGGCTATTGAGCGCATGTGGACCCCATCAGACGAGATTCAGCGTCAGTGGAGGAAAACGGAGGAATCACTGCAGGATTGGAGGGTGATGTTCTATGACAATGAAGGAGGGTCCCATCAAGAATGTTTGACTAGCAAGTGCATTCAAATTCGCGTAGCCGATGGTGTGACTCATGAGTTTATGCGCGTGAGGGCGGATCGAGAGAGACCGGAGCCCATCATAACGACACAATATCGGAAGGGGAAGGATCCTAGGGAACAGATTTTGGAGGTATGCAGGCGAGGAGGTATGCACGGAGCGGAGCGTATCAACGCCAGGATGCTACCCAAGAAGGTTAGAGAGGCTATTCTCAACCAAGATTATGTCAAGGTGGGATCGGGAGTCCAGAGCGATTTGGAGAGTGACTTCAACGCCATGACTGATTTGGAAGATAGATTGCCGAGACCGTTTGTCGACACCAATCTATTGTTGCTATGGGCACAGGATATTGGAATTTATAGGGAGTATCCCAACTCTGCCAAGACTGGTATGGGCTTCATAGCACATTTGTTGTATAATTGGGACTTTAAGTTAAAGACGCAGAAGAAGTACGAGGAGGCGTATGGTGAATACAACACGCCACCGGGAGCGGAGTTCAAATCCCACTTCAAGCGGCAAGCGTTAGTGTATTGGAACATTTGCGCGCCACCCCATGCGTCGCTACAATATTATTTGGTGCTTGAGTCGAACACGGTAACTTGTTTATTAGCGGATATTGTTGCGCGAGTTTTGAAGCGTCATCCATTGGTATTCGGAGGAGATCAATACGTTCGCTCGAAAGGGGGAATCCAATCCGACGTGATGAAGCATTTCTTAACCCCGTTCTTCAACCAATCGTTAGAGAATACGTCAATGGTTAGGAGAGGATTAGCGATATTCGAAGGAGTATATTGACAGAACATCGGAGATTTGGGAGACCGACCGTCGATGGAGTATCCGACGCCAGAGGCCTTGGAGAAGTGGTTCGGGAATCAAACCCGCGGGTTTGGTACTCCCTTCCACTCGGAGGCTGATAGACCCGTTAAGGAGGGTTGGCCGGAGACGTTAGTAGAGGTGTTCGGAGTAGATCTTCCGGTGGAGAAGACATATCCGAAATGAACACGAGAGGAAATATTGGAGATAGAGGACAAGGGCGAGGATGTTTACTTTGTTCCGGATCGACAACCGTATTAGACATTGGGAAAGAAGGAAGTGCAAAACCGATTGGAGACCTCATATATGAGAGGGCCTGGTTTCCACAAGCGCGTAGGTGTAAGTTGTGCGGCAGCACAAGGCTCAATCAAAAATCGTGCGACGCGGTAGTAGAGGCGGCGCATAAGGTCTGCCGTTGGTGCAATGAGACCGACCATTCGTTTCACACGTGCACCATCTTCATTTCTCAATGCGGATACTGTGGGGTAAAGGGACATCGCAGCGCGAGATGTCAGCTGCGAGATGATTCCTTCCAAAACCACAGCGCTAACCTACTTCGGGAGATGCTAGATAAGTGGGAGGGTGTGGCCGACTACCACATCCAAGCGCAGATGCGTTAGTTACCATTTAAGGCGGGATACGGATTCTGGGCAGTAGACCCATCTCACCGCGCGTATGAGCCGTATTTACAGTCTTTGCCACAATATCAGGAGCTCATCTTGACCGCTCAAGACCTTCCACAAAACACTGGAGTTATTGTAGTTCGAGAATACTTCAGACAGTTGAATATGGACAACAAGTATACTTGGAACTTCGTTGCTATTTGCGACCGGATTACGAAAGGTCTGTTTTCGGAAACTAGAAAGGTGGTACGCGCGCGAGGGGATTGGAGGATGGCGGCTATACAATACCGCAACGAGTTTTTGTTGACTCATGTACCAGTGGGGTCATTGACCGCTGAGAGGATACAGGAGCAGAGAATCGCAGCGACCACAGCGACAGCTGCTGGAGCTCAAGGCTCGCGGAGAGAACCAGGAGGAGAGGTCCAAGACAAGCGTCAGGTCAAGGACGACCACTACCACTCCATTATAGAGGCACAAAGGTTGCAATGCAAGGCGCAGGGAGCGTCAGAGAAGGCAAGGGTGCAACTGCAGAAGGAAGAATTGGCGGAAGCGACCACAGGAGCATGACAATCGGGACGAGGCCGAGGTAGAAGTACCAGCCGGGAATCTGTCGGGGCTCAGGGAAAATCGTCGCCGGTTCCGGGGAGTGACGCCTCACGGACGCCGTCAACAGAATCGACCAGAGGACGATTAGTGTATCTGGGAAGAGGGCGAAAGAGGGTAGCGAGCCCAAAGAACCCAGGAGCGGGTCGATAATGCATTTATAGCACGGGGCGACAGACTCTAGATATGTACATCATCGTCGCTCTGATGTATATTGTAGCATTTGGAAATATTCAACTAGACTCATATACACTAGTCATATCGTTTTGAATACCTAAAGAGGTGAGGTCTCTATAAGGGTGTTCAAAACAGGCGGCGGCGGACTCGTGAGGGTCTGGGGGCACGTTAAATTGACGATATAGTGCAAGGGAGTCACTGAAGGCCCTCGTGTCTAGCGAACCATGAATTGCCATGGTGCCATGGTACCGTCTAGTCGGCATGTTGCCGTACTGCCAGTCCTGTACACAGTAGGGGTGGTGGCATGGCGTGATTTGTGGTTCATGTGGTGTGAACTGTGGTTTGTATGTGGGCGATCAGTGACAGTTTACTTGGGGCTCGTATGGGTTCCTTTGGCCATCAACTGTTCCGTTTTTTTGATACTATATGTTATTGTCTCCATGTTCAGCTGATTGGTTTTTGGGATTTGTTTGGGCCTTTGAGTTTTCTGTTGCTGTGGGTACGTGAGTACACGTGATTGTGTGTATGGCCACTGCGAGTGAGTGTGGGAAACCTTGCCAGTTGGCTCAGTCGCCACTGGTATTAGTAGGACCATATTTTACTGCGCCCCAGCATCCTTTGTGCACACAAAGTTATTTTGCCCTGACGGCAAAATAAGGTACTCTCGACTCTAATGTTCTCTCTAGTCGATACAACTATTCCCTCTCGATTTTGTCTTTCCCGATTTTGACCCCGATTTTTTCTTTACCGATTATGTCCTCTGTGTGTGCATGGTATGTGTCCAATTTGTGTACTTGATATTGTGAACATCTGTTGAGTACACGTGTACAGTGACTGGTAAGTGGTTACTTGTTCAGTAGCTTTTGAGCTACAGACAGTATTGTTTTTCAATACTGCCGGCGAGGCAGGTGAAAACGAGTCAAAATTCCATGTTGGGTAGCACAAGCCCACATGGGACAAGACCGTCGGTTAGGCCCAAGGGCGACCTTGGTGCTCAATCGCTATCGACTGGTCCACCTGCCGGTTGACTCTCTGAGTTGGCTCAATGTACAGTCAGGCCACAGTAAGTTGACAGTAGCCGCCCATCTGGCTACACGTTCGACGAGCTGTGCTGGTGTGATCGGGGAATTGAAAATTGAACCCGGGAAGCATCGGGCCATCCCCCGGCCCGGTCTAATAATAACATCAGTCGGACTGGCCCCAGGGGTTGTGGAAAAGCGTCCGCCTCGTGGGTGCGCCTCGGGGAGGAGCCCAGAAGGACATAAGCGTTATATTATGAGAGAGGCGAAGGAAGTGATTGGGGAGACAAACCTGCGGGTTTGGCTTACTCCTTTCACTTACCCTAGCAAAATTTTTTATATTTGATCTTGTATGTAGTAATCATTATGTAAGAACGAACGAGAAACAATATTTTGTAAATTTAATTTGTATGTAATAATCGTTAAACAGTGAGAGAGATATTATTTTGTAAATTTAATTTGTATGCAATTCATTATGCAATATCTATGGCAATATTTTGTAAATAGTAGAATTTATAGTATCAAGTATTTAGATTATTTGAAAGAATTTTATTTTGTTTGTATACATCACCCTATACTCTTCTACAGTTGGAGGGAAACATTGCATAATTTCCCTTGGAGCGGTGTTACGGTATATGGCGCTGTATCCACATTGTTAGCCGTTGTACTGTATACACGATATTAATTATTATGCAGTACACATTATTAGCCATTATACAGTATAAAATATTGGTCCATTATACAGTATAATATATTAGCCCGTTATACTGTACGCAATATTAGTCCGTTATGCAATATAATTATTTAGATAAGACATAATAGCACAGTGACATTTAGATAAGGAAATTGAAACGCCCATATATTTGAATTCATCCATTTTGTATAGTATGTAGCCCTACCTATGTAATTTTGTAATATGATATAAGTAGATAGTTCCAGGGTAGCAAGTTCAGTTGGACCCTGGATTTCGGGCTTGCTGTTATTAGCCTTGATGGGCTAGCTATCACGGGTTTGATTTTCTATAATTGCGCTAAATTAATGTTTGTACATCATGTTATTAGTACCGCTAAATTAAGCATCGGCAAAATTACCTTGTATGGTGACGTTTTGTGGGTTTGGGGGGCAATAGGGCTACAATCCGGCTTTCTTATTGGACTAACTGCTTCCAGGTTGGTCTAATGATAAGCGCGGATTGGAGAGCCAATGAGAGAGCTATTGCATCACCCCACTCGGATCACCTATAAATTGGCTGTTTGCCGGTAGAGCCCTATCTTACAACAATCTCAACCTTACACCACCACAATCTCATTATTCTGTGTTAAGTTTAGGAGTACAATTTGTGCGTATTTTCTGCATTTCTACCCTTTTGATCAATTTTCTTGAAATGATTCGTTAGTGCTACTATTCTCAATTGTGTTTCTCAATCAATCCCAATGATTACTGCTAATTACAACTGGAACTATGATTTCTACCTCTTTCGTTAATGGTTCTATGTAATTCATTTCGACGCAATAATCCTACGGGATTTCTGAAACTGTCAGACTGTTGTGATTTGCATGCGCCGCTACGGTATCTATTCATTTTAATGGAGGGCTAAGGTGCCGGTAGGCGGTGGGCGCATCGGGGGGTTAGCGACGAAGGGAGTGCGGAGGATTCAAAGGCGGGTAACGCTGGCGGGGGGTCACCGTTGCGGTCGGGCAATTCGCATTGTAGTGTACAGACCGCTCGCTGGTACGGTAATTAGGGGGCTGATGATCCAGGTTTTGTCTCTATTTTAGTATTAGGGGGGCAGGAATTGGGTTAGTTAGGAAGCCTAGATGTACCCGGGAGAGGCCTGCATACCCTACAGTCAATTGCAAACTATTACGTTGCGAATTATATAATTGCGGATTGTATAATTGCAAGTTGTACTATTGTGATCTGTGATTGCTGATGCTGATTGGTGTGTTACTGAAGTGTGCCTATGATTACGAATGCTTAGGTAGGCGCCCTTTTTCTCATTGATTGATTTCTATTTCTTGTTTACAACAAATAATTACTGATTAGGTCAAAGTAATACGGCATTTTAGGCTATTACTAGCGAAACCTGTTGTGTAATAAATTAGAATTACACATTCTGGAACTCTTAGTAATTAGTACGCTGTTACATATTTGTGACTGTAATTAATTAGTAAAATTAAGAATTAGTACGCAGCATAGCGGAGAGTAGCTAAGGTAATAATTTAGAGTACCGTAAACTATTCACGCTGAGCGGTTATTTGAATTAGCGGGCAATAAGCTAGATTGCAGTAGTCAGTACGCAAACGCATTAGTAGTTTACTGGCCTAAAGCCAGCTGCAGGCGAGTTTAGACCCAGAGCGGTGTTACGCACGTAAAGACAGTGTTCTGTACCATTTTGATTATTTTAAATATTCTCGCATTCACACATTCCGTTAGGGAACCCCTAGTATTCGCGATTAGAAAAGACGTAGGCATTAGCGTATTTCAACAGTAGTAAAAATTAGGCGTAAGAATACTCTGAGTGCAAAGCCTCTCGCACTCATCTTAAGTAAGCTTAGGGAGCCGACTCGGGTTTATTGTTTTGGTTATTCCCGCGTGGCTTATAGATTCGAAGAGTTAGCTCTCTGTCGAGCGATCGGTAGAGAAAGGAACAAGCGATTTTGCAGGAGCCGTGTAAATTTAGTAAAATATATTAGCGGACGGCAGATTAGCGCCATCCAACGGTAAGTAGCGGTTTTGTATTTAGCAGCCCTACATTTTAGCAATAGCACGCTCCTGATCCCTTTTACTTAACAGTAGAGCAGTCTTTGTGTCTTATTGGTTAGGCGAGAACTCATTAGGTTGGCAGAGAAGTATACGGGTATTTGTCTGTTCAACAGTTCTGCTGTTAGTATAGGTGACGCGCTAGTTTAACAGGGGTGAAGGAGAACCTTCTATCCTCGCACACCGCGCTATGGCTCGGATTCTCTGCTCGAGGACAGAGTCCAAGGAGAGATACAATCAATTTGTAATATTATTATATTATATTTAGATTGTTCAACGATACACAAGATCGGATACAAAGTGTTTATAAACATTTACCCGCAGTTACCAACGTTCCGTGTTGTTCCATCTAATAACCTTCTGTTCCAGAACTTAACAACTGTAAATCAACCTAATGTAAGTTGTAATTTTGTTTTATATTTTATAATGTTACTTGTATTTTAGATGTGCGAGGTAATAGATTTCATTCTGAAATTGTAACATTACTCAACACCGTTATTAACAGCGAGTTGTTATTTAGCACTTTACAACTTTAGAGGACATTACAGCATTGTATTGGCCTGTACATTTATTATTGCATTTGGTGTTATTGTTTACGTGGTAACCCATGACGGCGTTAAGTATTGCCCACTAAGGGAGCATTACCTACCGGTAGGCGGGGTATAGCTATTAATAACCAGTAGGGCCCAGCTATATTATTATAACATGGCTCCAAACGCCACCCTAAATATAAGCTAACTTATTTATTAATAATTTATATCAATTTTACAATTATTTATACAGCAACTAATTTAATTTGTGCAGTTTCTATCACTTATAATATATATACAATCATTTCGTAATGTTACAATTTTGGAATAGAATTACATACATACTTGTTGCAAAGTACTTTACAGTGTACTGATCCTCGTGGCTTTATTTTCACTCACTCACTAACGTTCGTTCGTGTAACAAAGCCACTCGGATCATCACACTGTAAAGTGCTAATTTACACACAAGTATGTAATAAAGTGCTACTTTACACACAAGTATGTAAATAGTTTAATAAAATAATTAAAGCAATATTAATTAAGGTGATCGGTGTTGGAATACTGCAGGTATACCATAAATTAAACTGGAAAAAATCATATCTGAAACTATCTGAACCCAAACACTAAATAAATATGGGACCGAATTTGTTTTAGAACCGAATTGTCCAGGAGCGAATTGCCCGGGACCGAATTGTCCGGACCGAATTGTCCAGGACCGAATTGTCCTGCTTCCGTGGGAGACGGAGTGGAAAGTACAGGAGGATCTGTGGATGGTGTAGGAGACGGAGTGGGAAGTATGGGGGGATCTGTGGAGGGTGTAGGAGACGGTGTGCGGATCTGCGGACGGTGTGGGAAACGGAATGGGAAGTACAGGAGGATCTTTGGAGGGTGTGGGAGACGGAGTGGGAGGTATGGGGGGATCTGTGGAGGGTGTAGGAGAAGGAGTGGGAAGTACAGGAGGATCTTTGGAGGGTGTGAGAGACGGAGTGGAAAGTACAGGAGGATCTGTGGACGGTGTGGGAGACGGAGTGGGAAGTACAGGAGGATCTGTGGACGGTGTGGGAGACGGAATGGGAAGTACAGGAGGATCTTTGGAGGGTGTGGGAGACGGAGTGGGAGGTATGGGGGGATCTGTGGAGAGTGTGGGAGACGGAGTGAAAAGTACAGGAGGATCTTTGGAGGGTGAGGGAGACGGAGTGGGAGGTATGGTGGGATCTGTGGATGGTGTAGGAGACGGAGTGGGAGGTATGGGAGGATCTGTGGACGGTCGTGGGAGACGGAGTGGGAAGTACAGGAGGATCTTTGGTGGGTGTGGGAGGAGGAGTCGGAAGTACATGAGGATCTGTGGAGGGTGTGGGAGGCGAAGTGGGAAGTACAGGATGTTCTGTGGACGGTGTGGGAGACGGAATGGGAAATACAGGAGGATCTTTGGAGGGTGTGGGAGACGGAGTGGGAGGTATGGGGGGATCTGTGGAGGGTGTGGGAGACGGAGTGGGAAGTACAGGAGGATCTTTGGAGGGTGTGGGAGACGGAGTGAAAAGTACAGGAGGATCTGTGGACGGTGTGGGAGACGGAGTGGGAAGTACAGGATGTTCTGTGGACGGTGTGGGAGACGGAATGGGAAATACAGGAGGATCTTTGGAGGGTGTGGGAGACGGAGTGGGAGGTATGGGGGGATCTGTGGAGGGTGTGGGAGACGGAGTGGGAAGTACAGGATGATCTTTGGAGGGTGTGGGAGGCGGAGTCGGAAGTATGGGGGGGATCTGTGGATGGTGTACGAGGCGGAGTGGGAGGTATGGGAGATCTGTGGAGGGTGTGGGAGGCGAAGTGGGAAGTATGGGGGATCTGTGGTCGGTATGGGAGACGGAGTGGGAAGTACATGAGGATCTTTGGAGGGTGTAAGAGGCGGTGTGGGAAGTATGGGGGGATCTGTGGATGGTGTAGGAGACGGAGTGGGAGGTATGGGGGGATCTGTGGAGAGTGTAGGAGACGGAGTGGGAAGTACAGGAGGATCTGTGGACGGTGTGGGAGACGGAGTGGGAAGTACAGGAGGATATTTGGAGGGTGTGGGAGGCGGAGTCGGAAGTACAGGAGGATCTTTGGAGGGTGTGGGAGGTGGAGACGGAAGTACATGAGGATCTGTGGATGGTGTAGGAGAGGGAGTGGGAGGTATGGGGTATCTGTGGAGGGTGTAGGAGACGGAGTGGGAAGTACAGGAGGATTTTTGGAGGGTGTGGGAGGCGGAGTCGGAAGTACATGAGGATCTGTGGATGGTGTAGGAGACGGAGTGGGAGGTATGGGGGGATCTGTGGAGGGTGTAGGAGACGGAGTGGGAAGTACAGGAGGATCTTTGGAGGGTGTGGGAGGCGGAGTCGGAAGTACATGAGTATCTGTGGATGGTGTAGGAGACGGAGTGGGAGGTATGAGGGGATCTGTGGAGGGTGTAGGAGACGGAGTGGGAAGTACAGGAGGATCTGTTGAGGGTGTAGTAGACGGAGTGGGAAGTACAGGAGGATCTTTGGAGGGTGTGGGAGACGGAGAGAAAGTACAGGAGGATCTGTGGACGGTGTGGGAGACGGAATGGGAAGTACAGGAGGATCTGTGGACGGTGTGGGATACGGAGTGGGAAGTACAGGAGGATCTTTGGAGGGTGTGGGAGACGGAGTGGGAGGTATGGGGGATCTGTGGAGGGTGTGGGAGACGGAGTGGGAAGTACAGGAGGATCTTTGGAGGGTGTGGGAGTCGGAGTCGGAAGTATGGGGGGATCTGTGGATGGTGTAGGAGACGGAGTGGGAGGTATGGGGGGATCTGTGGAGGGTGTAGTAGACGGAGTGGGAAGTACAGGAGGATCTTTGGAGGGTGTGGGAGACGGAGAGAAAGTACAGGAGGATCTGTGGACGGTGTGGGAGACGGAGTGGGAAGTACAGGAGGATCTGTGGACGGTGTGGGAGACGGAGTGGGAAGTACAGGAGGATCTTTGGAGGGTGTGGGAGACGGAGTGGGAGGTATGGGGGGATCTGTGGAGGGTGTGGGAGACGGAGTGGGAAGTACAGGAGGATCTTAGGAGGGTGTGGGAGGCGGAGTCGGAAGGATGGGGGGATCTGTGGATGGTGTAGGAGACGGAGTGGGAGGTATGGGGGGATCTGTGGAGGGTGTAGGAGACGGAGTGGGAAATACAGGAGGATCTTTGGAGGGTGTGGGAGGCGGAGTCGGAAGTATGGGGGGAATCTGTGGATGGTGTAGGAGACGGAGTGGGAAATACAGGAGGATCTTTGGAGGGTGTAGGAGACGGAGTGGGAAGTACAGGAGGGTCTGTGGCTGGTGTAGGAGACGGAGTGGGAGGTATGGGGGGATCTGTGGATGGCGTGGGAGGCGGTGCGGGAAGTATGGGGGGATCTGTGGATGGCGTAGGAGACGGGGTGGGAGGTATGGGGGGATCTGTGGAAGGGGTGTATCCGCATCCGGGTTTGTCCGCATATGGGGACAAAAAAGTCTTTTATGTCCGCATTTTGCGGATAAAAAGTGAATTTTTAAATGAATAACTATAGTAAAAAAACACTAGTTACCGTAGAAAAATATATACTAAGGTTGAGAATATTCACCATTATAGTACCAATTTAATTTGGTCCCGGACAATTCGGTCCCATAACACAAAATAAATGGGATCGAATTGTCCGGGACCGAATTGTCCTGCTTCCATTTTTACATGTAGTTATAAAGTTGGAAACAATTTCTATTAATAACAAATTTATATTGCTCTATGCTTAACCCTTGGGCAGGAACACCCTCGGGCTTCGCCCTCGGGTTGTTTAACTAACTTCTGGGGAATAAGTAAGTTGTTACACATTTATTATGGTATGCATTTCGATTATTTTTGCCCCTTAACAACTATTTACAGATTCTAAAAGGGCATTGTTTGGGGGAAGAGAGTACAAAATGGGGCTTGGAAAGTTTTGGGGGTGTTTATATTTATTTTTCCCAAGGGAGTTGGAAAATTTTCGGTGTGTTTCACTTTAATTCATTAATTGCATAGGTGTTATTTTGCCCAAGGGAATAATAACACCCAAGCTCCAAGGTAAAACATTACTGTGTCATGTGTGTTGTATAGCTCTAGGCTTAATTCATCCAATCGCCGTAAGATTCGATCATCAAAAATCACCCGAATTTGTTAATAAAAATTGATGTCAAACTTATTTAAATGGTTTACTTTCTAAAATTTCTATATTTTCCTTATGTTGGCCGCTAGGGGTAACATATTGCATAAACTTCAAATTGGATATATAACTAAATTGGCTGAATTAATTGAATAGTATTTTTGGTGGACAAGTCATGTATCCATTACCCACAGACGGTATGGTATTGTTCACATTAAATACATTTTATTAGTATAATTAAGTATTTAGTACTTAGGAAAATAAAAGTTACAACTTATCCACTATACTCGAGTTATTTTATTTGCCGAGCGCCAGCGAAATTAATAAAGGGTCGAGAGAATATTGAAAAAAATGTGCTAGGCCCTACGTTTTTTGACATATAATACGTAATTTTATTCTTAAATTCTTAAATTCAAGCAGCAGCTTGGTCTAGTGGTGACATTCCTGTGCTTCCGATTAGGGAGCCCGGGTTCGATCCGTAGATGGGGCAGCACTGTTTGGGCACAGTGCTTTAAATGCTGCAGCCTAGCCCAACCCCGGCTTTCATCCTTCAGTGGTCGATAAATGGGAACCAAGGCAACTTGGGAAACAGAGTGGAAGGGTTTACTGTTGAAGATCACCCATGGTGGTGAACAGGCATTCCTTGGCTTAAGAGTCGCTTCCCCAATATAACTTTAATTTAACTTTAGCAAAATAACTTTTATGGCCGTAGCCCAGCATTAGAGATAGTTATAATCCCGCTAATAAATGTGTAACAAATAAAATTGTACTTTTATAGCTAATAGGAATAGAACAGTTGTTAACAATAAAACAGGGGTAATATTGAAGGGGCACTTTTACATAGCCGATGTGTGAGGCGTTTTTTTTTTAATTTTGCAGCATTTTTTCAATAAATTTTTTGAGATTTTAAATGGTTGCTACTTTAGAACAATTATAATATTATGTTCAAATAAAATAAAACGAGAGAAAGCCGCCCCAATATTAGATTATTACAACAACATATCCATTGGGTAAGAAAGTGGAGGAGAGCCAGCCCGTCTCTTAATTTTTTACTTTATATTACGCGATCAATTTTCACTCATCTCGTCATGAACCCAACATGTATGTAACCTTTTGTTGAATTTGTTGGCTATGCGTTTGCGGTTGTTTGGGCGGAGTGTGGTAGGCCTTCACTTTTCACACTTAAATATTTTGGTTGTGAAATGTTACAGGGCATAGCGATCTGAGATATTTCATTTATATTTTATTATGAGAGGAAGAAGAACATACAACGTTATTTACTATATGTAACAAAATAATTGTTTTCGGGTTTAACTTGGAAGCCTCCCCAAATAGTTGATATACAATTATATTTTAAATTATTTCCATGGTCATGGTCATTCACCCGTCTTTAGTTAGAAATTTGTTTGCATGAAAGACAGTTTAGTTTAGTTTTTACTGATTATTATCTCTTATCTGACTGGGGTAATAATAAAGGATAGGATAAATGGAAGCAAAGTGTGACAGTAACAAATATTTCCCCGTCACCCTAGCATGTCTTAAGTATATGATATATCAAAGGGGAAAGTTTGGATTCACTGCATAAATGCAGTTCACCAAACTTCCCCCGAATGCACACTGTAACTTCCCCCTTCCCCCAAATATCCACTGTTAAATTAATTTGAAGCGATATAATAAGTACAAAATTGTGCGAGTTTTTAATTGTGTGGTCCATTTGTTGTTTGATCTCTATTTATTGTTTTAAGTGCATTTAATATCACACTGGTTTTTATAATATTATACTATACAACCTTATGTTTTATTAATTTACCCAATCGAAGCCTCATAAGGGCCGGTTATTTGTACGCATATCCCCTAATGCGCTCAGTAAGGTTCAAACAACATATTAATATGAAAATAAAGTATCTGCAAAGAAAAGAACCCAATACTATATAATTTGACCTTATTAAAAAATTTGCACTTTTGCACACTTATTTGTACAAGTGCACTTTAGCAGATCGTAATGGTGGCTCTTATTTAACAAACTTATGTTTATCCTCTACCGATCTACGATGGTGTATGATCAAGTGTCAGTCGCTAAAAGTGTCAAAAATCCAATTTAATAAATCTGGATTTGCGATTTTGGACCATATTCATGGACATTTTAAGTCACTTTATAGACATAAAAAGTTAAACAAATGTTACGATTATAGTTAGAAATCACTCCAAACTACATTTTAATCCAAAAAATAACATTCTACGATGAATAGAACTGGAAATAATAGTGTTTGAAATATCGAAAAAATGTTCACTATTTAAGTGCATTTTGCACTAAGTGCACATAAGTCTTTTCCCAAGTTTTATCCTATTTCACACACTACGATCTATTCTCTATCCAATGAAAAAAGTTTCAGATTAAACGGCCCTGTAGAACCAAAGTTATTTATGTTTAAAAATAGTCACTCAAAAATTTCAAATTCACTTGGTCACAAAGTCTAGTGGTTATCAATCACGTTAATGAAACCTAAGTTCGCGGGTTCGAAATCCAATATTGACCTGACCATTCTTAACTTTTTTGCAATTTTTTCCCTAAAATCGCTCTAACTTCGGTTCTGGTGGTCCTAATTCAATAAAATTGGTATATTCTTTGCCGTAATTTTTTTCTTAATCTTTTGAGAAGGGGTTATTTTTGGCCCCAAAAAAATTAAAAAAAAGGGCCAAAATAACGCGATATTTTTCGACCCTTAAAATTCGTAATTTTAATTATATATGTTAAGATAAAAGATAGCGGAGTTAATTTGATACTTTTTACAGGTACTTTTGGCGCAATACGCTAAATTATAATGGAATATCGTTTTGTTAAAAAAAAAAATTTTTCGTCCCTTTTTATAAATATTATATTTCACACGATCGCCTGCCGCTCCAGTTTTATAATACCTCCGGCGCTGTGATTAACGCTGTTAGATAGATAATTTAACGCACTATAAGTCTGTGTAAACAAATCTCCCGCAAGTTAAGTAGTTTTCGAGCTATACGATTTCCCGCGAAGCAAGTTTGAAGCGCTAAATTATAATTTTGGCCCTCATTTTTTTAATATCATCCTTGGAGCAAAACCGATAGCATATTTGAATTCCCCGTATAGATATTGATTGTATAGAATGTACCTTAACCAACTAAAGTTAAAAATAAAAAGTTATTCGATAAAAACTACTTTACAAATTCTGGCCCTTTTTGGCCCCTATTGCCGACCTATTTTTTGTACCCCCATTACCCCCAACCGCGTTACAGCAATTATTTTTTATACGTTGATATGCTCGAGTGACTCCGCCTTTGAGAGCACCTAGTCGACGGGCCATGTTCTTGACGTTCGGTACCTTGTCGACTTCCAAGTCTGTGTGGTGGTCCATCTCATCGGTATCGGATACGTTATTCGTCGTCATTCTAGCGCCTCGTTGATAGCTAGATGTGCGATGTCGTAAAATAATTCCTCGTAGGTATTGTACTCAGCCTGGACTACCCGAAGGGTAATCCTAAATCGTCCGACGTTCGTTCCTTGTACTCGAAGTGCCAGATTCCTGGCTCAACTTGGATTATATCAATGGGTGTGATCGATACTTCCATTCCCTGTTAACAACTCTCCAAATATGGGATCTGCCGACTACGAGTTGGTTAGATCGAGTTTGTTGATTAATTAAACCACGGCTTTGTCTTAACTCAAATACCAGAGTTTCCTCGTAGTGGGTGCTGGGTAAGCACTGAGAGAGTTTGAAGAGTATTGTAGGATTCCCAACTTCCACCAGTTGAAGTTGGCCGCGAATTATTCTCAATTTTGTTGCCGTTATCCCAACACCATGGGGGAAAACGCCGATGCTGGAGGCGGAATTTTTCAGACCACGGAATCCCGGCCAGTCACCGGATATTGATTGTGGAGAAGGAATAATTTCCTAAATGCAAGATTGCGGTTGAGGAAAAGCTGCATTGGTTGGATATACTCTTTAATGTAACTTCCCTACAGTTGAACCTTGAGCTAATCTCACTGAACCTTGTTACAATCCTGATTGAGAATAATTTTGGGCTTCCCCAAATCAATATACACCAAATATTCACAATAATTATACACGACAATATAAATCCCTATAGTATATTATTTAATTACCCACTGTTCGCTCAGATTTTAGCCTAACTAATGTTCCCCAGATTTTCCCTCGGTCCTAGTCTTGGTGCCGTAGTGTCGGTGTCGGTCGACCCTGTTGCGTGTCCGTCCCACCCCTCCCGAACCCCGAAGGGATCGATCATCGAGAACCAGTACGGCTTGGCTAGGAGTCTGTCATGTCGGTGGACCCGTTCGCGTGTCCGTCCCACCCCTCCCGATCCCCGAAGGGATCGATCATCGAGAACCAGTACGGCTTGGCTAGGGGTCCGTCGGTTCATCGCAGAGACCCAACCACCTAGGCTTTCCGAGTCCTTATTCAGGCTCGTAGTCGCTTCGGCAGCCGAGAAACTGCTCCGAACAGTCGGTAGGCCAGTAGAGTCCAGTCCTTTGTCTTTCGACCCCATCGCGTGTCCGTCCCACCCCTCACGAACCCCAAAGGGAACGAACATCGAGAACCAGTATGGCTTGGCTAAGGGGTCTGTCGTCGGTTCCCGTCGCAAATCCCTGGCACAAGCAGCAGACTTTCCAATGTCCTTTTCAGGCTCGTAATAACTGCTGTTGACCAGAGACCGCTAAGGGCAGTCCTCGTCAAACCCTTCCTCTGTTAGTCGGCCGACCCTGTCGAATGTCCGTCCCACCCCTCACGAACCCCAAAGGGAACGATCATCAAGAACCAGTACGGCTTGGCTAAGGGGGCTGTCGTTTCCCGTCGCAAATCCCTGACACCAGCAGCAGACTTTCCGATGTCCTTTTCAGGCTCGTAATAACTGCTGTTGGCCAGGGACCGCTAAGGGCAGTCCTTGTCCTTTAGGCCTGGCGCGTTACCAAATCCACCTCTACAGGCAGCAGGAAGTTGGCCAGGGCCTAATAGTACTCAGGCTAACCTGAATACTGCTTAACTTTTCCTCCCACCCCTGGCCCTTATAAACATGAAATTAGTCCCGTACCCTGTAAGTCGCCCCAATGTTCGCCCATAAATCGCCCCCAGTCCATTGAATGTCCCCAAAACCCATGGTCCCGCACCCAGTAGTGATATCGGAATAATCATTTTAAATAAATACAAAAAATATTCAACTCGCGTTATGAAAAGTTGAAATACCGCAAACAGTCCCCCCCCCCCCCCCCCCCCCCAATGACCTTCGTAAGGTCTATCGGTAGATCGAGTTTGCGTAGGTCATTTCCCATATAAAAAACCCAAATTTAATATTGCATAGTCTTGATTAATTTGGCCTAGAGTTAATATATTTATATATGTATAAAAATAAATGTTCAATAAATGTTCATGGAATATCCCGGTCCACTATTTCTTTCTCTGATACGCCTTTCTCCTCTTCGCCCGTCGACTCTCATCGATCGCTAGAGCTGGAAGGGGAGCGTCAACATCCATCGTGAGCAACGCTTTGGCTTGTCTCCTGGCGGCTCTTCCTTTCGATGGCATCGGGATCATATCGGTTCGTCTTTCCAACTCGGTGTTGCGCGCCTCAAGGAACCACTTTCCGTCACCGAACTCCTCTTTATACGAGTATAAGCGTCTAAGGACTTCGAATGGGCCGAATAATCCGGCGCTCAGCAGCAGATCCATGTAATGGAAAGGTAGCTTTGCCGTCGTATGGAGGCGCTCCGGGAAGGAAAAATACCCGCACACCATCTCCTGCGCGATATTCCGAACGTTTCTCCGCACTTTGGTCCTTATGTGGCTGTTTGCGTATGTTTCGAACATGACCATATTTCCCATAGCGGTAATGTCTTTTGTAGGACATTTTATATAGCAGCGGGGGCTAGCGGAATGTCCATGGAAAGCGCATGTAGTGCAGAGGTTATATAGGATCGGACAGACTGAAACATCATGGCCCGATGTCGCGCAGTATGGGCAATAAAGTATCCCGAGGAGCTGGAGGCACGAATCGGTAACCCGATTTCTTCTACCGCGTGGGCACTGCTCCGAACCGCAGTTACCGCACACCTCCAACTGCATCTCTCGACCGGGGAATATCGGAATCGGGACGCCGACGTAATACTCGAGTCGTCGGTCGCTCTTTTGAATATTCGCGGTGGCCGGTAGCCCATGGAAGGCTGGGCTTTTGCGTAGTAGGTCCTCGCTCCGATAACCTTCTTTATGTCCTGCCGGTCTCAACTCGGACGACCGTTTCTGGCGGTGGATCCATTCGGTTTGCTTGGCGTACCATCGGGTTAGTCGCATAGGATCCTGTGGAACGGAGGGTGTAGTTGCCACCGCTGGTCGGCGAAGAGGTGCCGGGGTTTTCGACGGAGGGATTCCGAGGAGATCGTCGGGAGTCAGCGCGGCGCTGGGACCCTTTTCAACCAGTATCGCTGAGCGGGACCGTTGAGTGCTGGTACTCGGAATCTCCGAAGACCAGTCTTCGCCTCCCGGGAAAGGATATGGGGATAACCTTTGGCAAATGTCGCCGAAGTCGCTCAATGCGGAGGTAGTGACTAACTCCCTCGCAGGGCTACCGGAGCCAAGTGGGGTTGAAATGCCCGCTTCTGTCGCAGGTTCGGCAGAGGCAACCTGTTTGGCGGCCGGTTGGTAAGCGGCTTCCGGCTCGAGTTGTCGCTTCGGGGTGGAGAGTAGAACACCCTCATGTAGCCATAGTTCTTCCCTCCCGAAGAAATCAAAGGCTCCTCCACACCGAGAAGATCGGTAATCGTAGGGATGTTGTAAGGTCCGCTCTCGTCCCAGGAATCGATAATGGCGAGCGTTTTCGTCTCGCCCGGTGTAACATTCTCGACCGCTTTGAATGTGTGGTTTATAACCTCGTTCCAGTCGTAGTCGACAAAGGAAAGAGGAACCGCTGTAATGAGGTTATCGAGAGTTTTACAGATAAACTTAGCGACAGTGTATGATTCCATAACGACGTAGATGTAGTTCCGTCGATCCGGATTCTCCCACCTTTGGTGTATCGTCCACTTTCTCTCAACGTCCTTCCATCGACCCTCCCGCTCGCTCTTTATTTCTAATCCCGGGTATCCACCATATATTTTATTATAATCCCGAAATTTCTGAGGTTTGAAGTCGATGCCACCGTTTAGCACTGCGAGGTAGCCGATCCCGGATTTCGTCTGTCTCACCTCTCGAAATCCTCGCATAAATTCGGCGAATCGTAACCAGGCTAATAGCGTTTGGGTGTCGATGTTATGACTAAGGGCGTTGAGGTCGTCTCGACGGTCTCTTCCTAAAGGAGCATTCGCGTAGTCGTTCCAGACGTCCGCTTTTATATCCGACCCGATTTTAATGACGTCGAAGTCGAAGAGGATCTTTTGGATTTCCGGAGGTAGTAACCAGATCGCTCCGGCTGCCTGCACTTCCTGTTTGGGTGTCGGGAATATTCGACACACCAATACCAAACCATCCAGGGTTCCGAGGACGACGACCAAGGATCGACCGTATTCTTTCGCCCCGTACTTTTCCTGGTAGTCGTCGTGATTCTGGATGATCGATACACGTTCCTCTCGTAGCGTCGCCGTACACTCCGACAGGTTTCCCCAGTGGGCGAGGTACGTACTCTTGTCGTCGACGAAACTTTGACATCGCGCCAACGTAATCGCTTTCGAGGTGGGCGTCGCGTTTCCCTCATTGTCGTATATCAAACATCGGGATTTGTAGACGCTTTGTCGGAACGTTTCCCAGAACGACAACTCGTCCCCTCCGGTTGCCTTTGCGTTCCGAGTTCTTTTCAGTCTCATACTTGCATCGGACAACCGGAGCTCTTGTAGGTTCCGGGAATCTGGTCCCTCTCGCCCGGTGAATTTAACGACTCGCACATTCTCATTTATCAGGGCGTTCCAATTCGTATCAAAGTTAGGGGATCCAGGTTGCAGATATTCCAGTAGGTCTATCGTATTACGTAATTCGCCCATAATTTGGCGATTTGGGTCCATATTTACGATTATGTCCGTTGCAAATTACATCAGTTAATTATAAGTCCAGAAAGTCTGAAACTATAGTGATTGCAGAATAATTCAGTTTATTTGTAATTCAGTTTATTAAATAACATTGCTATATAGGCATCTACCATCTTATTGCTAATACATTCAGCATTTACAGTTACTATAGCTATACATTAATATCCAACCAGTTTTGACTTTTTATGTCCTCTTCTTTTTCCAATTCTTTTCTTTATACGTTTTATACATTTTTTTTCTTTTTTATTTCTCATTATTATTTCATTTCATATTTCTTTTATTTCAACATATATTTCATCATTTAGTTCCACCATCTCATCTTTATTTCACATTTATTTCACATTTTATTTATTTCAATTATCATCATTGGGTTTATAGCCCCCCGGCTATCATCATTTGTTATAAGCGCAGCACCAGGGTGCGCATCATTACATTTTCATCATCATATGCGTCATCATTTGGTTTATAGTAATGTCGTCTGTTTCTTTTCATCTTTTCCAACTACATTCAATCATCTTCTTTGGAAAATTTTCGTTGTGGAAGGGGTGTTACACGGCAATCTGGGATCTACAGCTGGGCTAGTTACACCGCCTACGCCCCAAACTGCGCACGTAACGGACAATGAAGACGCTGGGAATGAAGTCACATGGAATGCACCAGGGACCCACCAGAATAACACTCCCAACAACATAAAGCTCAGCCGACGAAGTCATGTGGGATGGGGTTACGCAACATTCTGGGATCTACAGCTGCTGGACTAGTTACACCGCCTACGCCCCAAAATCCACGCAACAGTCCCACCAGAATAACGCGACTGAGAAACATAAAACCTCTATCGTCGAAGTCATGTGGATGCACCATGGACCCACCAGAATAACGGGATAGAGGGGGTGTTGCGCGGCAATCCGGGATCTACAGCTGGACTAGTTACACCGCCTACGCCCCGAACTGCGCACGCAACGGACAACATAGCATAATACAATGGATACAATGAATTCCACTTTAAATCTTTACTATTTCCAATAATCCAATATCGTTGGTCCCGATGACCAAAATCAGGGTAAACAATACATAAACGACCCTGCGTCAGTCGAAACATCTGCGGGGTGACGCTGAACTCCACATAACACACGAGGAAACACAAATACCATTGCGTGGTTACAGTTGTTTAAAGGGGGGTCCATTTTCATTGTCAATAAATCACAGTTTAAGAGTTTGTCAACAGGATGAGAAGGGTTTAAACGGGTTTATCATTGTCACCAATGTCCGCAGCAGGATCCTGAGTAGGGAACTTATCACCTCTCGTAGAGTCACCGCTGTCATTGCCTTCAAGAATGCACAGCCTCTGGATTGGGCGTTGGTAGTGGCCCTTTTTATAATTGTCACCAATGTCTGCAGCAGGATCCGGAGTAGGGGAATTATCACCTCTCGTAGAGTCACCACTGGCATTGCCTTCAAGAAGGCACAGCCTCTGGATAGGGCGTTGGTAGTGGCCCTTTGCCGTTCGTATCGTCACAGTCCTCCCAAGTCCGTCTTTGCTCGGGTGTATTGTCACGACTCGCGCCACAGGCCAGTGGACGCGGTCTTTAAGATCTTCTTTCACTAGTACCATGTCGCCAACTGCGACGTTCCTGTAGGTGTTGTTCCACTTCCTCCTGGTTCGGAGGGTTATGAGATACTCCTGGGCCCAGATTCTCCACCAATGCGCTGCCAACGCTTGGGCCTTCTTCCAATTTGTATGTCTCGCGATATCGTTGGGATCCGGAAACATTGTCTCTGGGAGAATATGGGATTTAGGTCTTCCCAGTAGGTGGTTGGGAGTGAGGGGCTCCAGGTCTGTGGGGTCGTCGCGGATAGGGACAATGGGCCGGTTGTTCAGGGTAGCCGTGATCTCGCAGAATGTTGTGCGGAGGGTGTCGTGGGTTACCTGGGTGTCTCCTAATGCGGTGCGCATGGATCGTTTTACTAAGTCGATCAGCTTCTCCCATACCCCGCTCGTATGGGGTGCTAAGGGTGTTTGGAAGTGCCACTGTATGTGGTGGTCCCTCCAGACTTGGGATGTGGTGTCCTCGGTAAACCATCCCTCAATCGCCTCCCTAAGTTGTCTTTCTCCTCCCACAAAGTTTGTGCCATTATCGGAGTACATATGACGACATGTCCCGTTGTTCGCCACGAAGCGACGCAGGGCGTTGATGAATGCGTGTTGCATAAGGTTCACCACAATGTCTAGGTAGATCGCCCTAGACCTAAGGCAGGTAAAGATGGCTCCCCAGCATTTGATGTTGGATCGTCGTTTGATGACCGTAAACGGTCCGAAACAGTCCACTCCGGTGACGTAGAACGGGGGGGAATCAGACAGTAGACGTGTGGCTGGTAAGTCTGCCATCTTTTGTGTGAGTAGTGGCGCTAGATATCTTCTGCAGGGAAAGCAACGTTTCAACACTTTCCGGATCAGTGGTTGGATGTGGGTGATCCAATATCTTTGTCTTATATTAGCTATAGTCCAATTCTGTCCTGCGTGATGGTTTTCCTCGTGACACTGTTGAATTAATAGCTTGGCTAGTGTCGATGTTCCGGGCAGAAGTGCCGGGTATTTAACCTCATATTCAACCGGGGCGTTTGCCATCCGGGTATTCAGTCGGATCAGTCCGTCCTCTCCCATCATTGGTCTCAGTTGGTAGACTGGGCTGTCCAGTTTCAAGATCTTGCCCGCACTGAGTTGTTCCCACTCATCGGGGAAACTTTCTCTCTGGACATATCCAACAATACAATTCTCCGCGATAATGAGTTCTTGTATACTCCGTTGAACTATCGGCTTGTTGTCTTTCCACTGTAGGAAGTTGCGAAGGGTTATAACGTGGTGGACGAGCCGTCTCATTGATGAAGTTCGCTCTATCAACAGATGTAAAGACGCCGCTGGTTGAGTGATCGTCGCGACGCTATAGTGCCTGCCCGAGTCCTTTGCAGGCTCGGTCAGACAACTATAAATTTCCACTGCGTTGCTTCTATGGACTTTACGGATCTCTTTGTCGTCCTTGGAGTATTTTCCGCTATCGAGTTCGGGATCGAATCGGGTACTCCATGTTAATTGTGGCTGTTATAGGAATTCCGGGCCTGTAAGCCAGAGTTTACTCTTACCGAGTTGTTTTGGGGTGGCGCCTCGGCTAGATAAGTCCGCTGGATTTTCTTTCCCGTTCACGTCGTGCCACTGTTCTCGGCCGGTACACTGTTTTATCTCCGTGGCTCGGTTCGCTACAAACGTGGTGTGACGCCGTGATGGAGAGTGGAGATAGTAGAGGACGATACTCGAATCGACCCAGAAGTGTTGGGATTCGATGGGGATTCGTAGGTTCCGCATGACCATGCGGTTCTGTCTCACTGCCCAAACTGCAGCCTGTAGCTCAAGTCTTGGAATCGTTGCTACGAATTCCCCGGATACTGTCTTAGCTTTAGAAAATAAGAAGCTTGTATTGCCGTTTCCATCGTTGCTTAGTCTTCTTAAGAAGGTAACTACGCCGATTCCGGTATTCGAAGCATCCGAGAATGTATGGAGCTGGAAGATATCGGTGGGTAGTTTATCGAGGAAGAACGGTCGAGGGATCTGCATAAGATGTAGGTGTTCGAACTGTTCCGTCCATTTTCTCCATTTGATACTGCGGTGTGGGGGGAGTTCTTCATCCCATCCCAGTCCTTCTATCCACATTTCCATAATTAGATTCATTCCGGCCAAGGTTACCGGAGATATGAAATTTAGTGGGTCGAATATTGCGCTTTTTATCGACAAACATCCCCTTTTCGTCATAGGCTTGGGTAGGGGGTTATATTTGAAAATGAATTCGTCTGATTCTATATCCCATTCAATACCGAGTACACGGTGTTCCGCATCCTCGGAATACATTTTGTTGTTGTCCAGTCGGATTTCCTCCGGAAACTTTTCCGTAAGTTTCTTGTCGTGGGATCTGAACTTCACGAGCGGAAAACCTCCTTTCTTTAAACATTCTACTATCCCCATTGCTAGCCGATATGCCTCGTCGACATTATCTGCGCCGGCACATCCGTCGTCCACGTAGAAGCATCGTCGGATGGTTTCTATGACGGTTGGAGGAAACTCGTTTTCGCACATAGTTGCCGTTTTATTTAGCATGTCACTACATGCTACCGGTGAGTCCTTAGCGCCGAAGATCCTGACGATCATGCGCATTACGTCTACATCCTTCATTGTAAGTTGACTAATCTCCTGTTGAGTTAATGTTTTATCCGTCCATAGTATACGTAGACAGTCTGAGTCTCTTGGTAGCATACGGACCTGGTGAAACATGGCTTTGATGTCGCAGGTGAATGCTATCCGGTTTCCCCTGAACCTGATCAACACGCCAATGAGTGTACTGTATATGTTGGGCCCCGTGTAAAGCTGGCTGTTCAGGGATTCGCCTTGATACATAGCGGCGGCATCATTGACTACTCGGATTTTACCACCCTTCCGGGCTTCTACCACATAGTGGGTTGGAAGATAATATGTTCTTTTACCCCCTTGCAGTTCATTCCGGGGTACCATTTCTGCTAATCCATCTTCGAGATATCCTTTGATTACAGTATTATATTTCTCCTTTATCTCGGGTTGGTCATTCAGCCGGCGTAGGATCCCCTTAAGTCGCCTAAGGGCCATGTTGGCGTTATTCGCCATTGGTTTATTTGGGTCCTTCCATAACATGGGTGAACACCAGTGTCCATCTTTGAACGTGGCCTGGTCAAGGACGTCCATACAATATTGATCCTCCTCGGACAGGTTTTCGTCCTTTTCAGCGAACTCTTGGGTCTCTAGATTAAAGTATTTAGTCATCTCTTGCTGGGTTTTCTCGGTCTCAAGAAACAAATCCTCGTCAATGTCTGTAGCTGAGCAATAACCCACGGATGTTGCATTCTCTTTAATCTGACATTTTGGAAGGTATGTATAGGTGTCAGTAGTCTCTTCCTTGATGCCGCAGAGTGTCCATCCCATTATTGTTCATTCAGCGTAGAAGCCGTCATCCTGCTTTATAGATCGGGCGACGTCTCCGGTGGGTATGTGTAATTCCGGTGTATCAAGTCCGATCAGTAGGGTGATACGGTTTACATCCAACGGCGGGCACCTTAGGTCTACATCGTCTCGGTCCAACTGTATGAGGGGGGCGTACTCGGCTGATTGTCGGAACCGCACTCGGAGGTCTGTGTGTATCAAGGCGTTCTTGATGGTCAGCTTAACCGTCTCGTAGCCCTTCATTACTCCTTCCATCTGGAGCTGCACCTCCCCGGATTCTACCTCTCTGTGGTCGGTGATAGTTTGTATGGGCCGTTTGCAAGGTTCATAGTCTATGCCGAGTTGTTCGAGGAAATCCAGGTTGATGATGGTTCCGTCCGACCCGTTATCAAGGAACGCGAGCGTCGTCAAGGATTTGCCGACCCCTTGAATTCTTACTGGGATTACTTTGGCGAAGACCATGTAACGGTGATTTATAAGGTTGATCGTGGCTGAGATGTTTGTCACTTGTGATGCGTTAGTGGAGGTTTTAATCGGGATGGTTTCTCTCCGTTGGGTTGTCCGGGTTCCTTTAGAAACATGGTTCGTTTCTCCTTTTCGCTTGGCTTCAATCCGAAGGGGGAGGGTAGTGAAGTCAAAGTTAGCGGGGATATGGAGGAGCGTGTGATGACGTAGGTCGTTACAGACTGCACAGCACGATCTTTGTTTGCAATCCCGAACATAGTGACCTGTTCCAAGACACCGCAAGCATCCTCGGTGTTTCATAATCGCCTCGAAGCGTGGGACTAGTTCGGCAAACTGGAACTTCCTGCAGAATTCCACTTTATGTTTCTCTCCACAGAAGAGACAGAGGAGGGAGTTTGTGATGCCTTCCCTCTCGGGTGCCCAATTCGCGAGATAACACGCCCATTCCTCGGCTGACGTCGGTTCCTCGTAATCTTCGTCGTCGGAATCCTCGGCCATGGTGATAGCTATCGTACTCACTGGAGGGGGACGGAATCTCGGTTTCTGAGTGGGTGTCTTACTCCTGGAGTTGCTCTCTATTCCGTCTAACTTGGCGAGACTTTGTTTCGAGAACATCGAGTCATTCATGGCTTCGGAGATATCGTCCAGGAATGCCGACATTTCAAGGAAGCTGGGATCTCGATCTGGCTGTCTGCGCCGGAGATCTACGCATTTATAGGCCCACTTACTTTGCAACCATCCGGGGAACTTCCGGGCGATCTGTCGGAGGTTTAGAATGTTGTTTACTTGTTCCTCCTTATTTAATGGTTTTAGAGTGTAGTAGGCATCCTTCATGGAATCGGAGAATTCCTGGATATTCTGTGGGTCCCCTAGGGATCCTGCGTCCTGTATCAGTTTCTCGAGAATTTTATTAATTATAGTCCCGATATTTCCGTTTTTCCATTTTCTTTTATCTAGAGTCTTCCATGTGTCATAGTATGCCTCATGAGCTCCTCCCTCAAAGCATGCGATAATTTGGCGTGGTTTGTCACCCAGGTATTATGATAAATATACCAGTTTCTGTGCGTCAGCTATGTCCGTTGATCCAATCTGCGCAAAGAATCGTTTCTTGAATCTGAGGTAATCGATGAGGTAACCTTCGAAGGTGCGGATCTCCATCTTGGGCATGGCCAGTCGGTTCTCTAATGCCCGGATGATACTGACGTCGTCTGAACCGGAATGACTAGGAGGGTTATAGCTATTGGCACTCTCTCCCATACACGATGGATCGGGGATAGGTGGAGTTTTAATGATGACACGGCTACGGATTTGTGGTGTGGATATAAACGGGTTGTTGGATCGAGGGGTGGAGTCCCGTTCCGAGTCCCTTTCAGGCTCGTACTTGGGTACACCCGGTACCATGGGGTTGGATGGGGAGTAAGGTTCTTCATTCTTAGGCGTAACCTGTGGGGGATGGAACACTGGTGCTTGTGCCGATAATGTAGACTGTATGGTAGGCGGGAACTTGGGTTTCGGGAGTTTCACCGTCGGTGTCGTTAATGACTTCTCTAATTCTGGTATCGGTATTGGTTCATAGTTCTGATCTATATCCCGTTCCCAGTCCTCGTATATTTGAATATCTCGTTCTATAAGTGCGGCTTCATATTCCGCGAGTTTCGCAATATCCGCATTCTTTTTGTGGATAAGAATCGCTTGGGCCTCGGCGTGTTGTTTACGCATTTCTGCTTCCCATTTACGTTGTTCGATCTCTTGTTTGGCCTCTCGTCCACGTTGTTCAGCTTCCTGTTCACGTTGTTCGGCCTGCCGTTCGGCCTCTCGTCTATGTTGTTCAGCTTCCTGTTCACGTTGTTTGGCCTGCCGTTCGGCCTCTCGTCTATGTTGTTCAGCCTCCTGTTCGCGTTGTTCGACCTGCCGTTCGGCCGCTTGTTCGGCCTCTCGTTTTTGCATTTCGGCGGCTAATACATCTTGCTCGGTTCGCAGTTGAACATACTCATCTTCCATCCGAGCTTTGAGGGCCAATGCCTTCTGTTCTCGTAGCTGATCTCAGAGTGGATGTCCCCCTTGAGAATTGCGCGCTGAGCCGGATATCTCGCTCCTAGCGCTGGAGTGCTGGTGTCTTGAGGACCCCGTTCTCTTTCGATGAATTGTGGTCCTGGTGTTGGAGGTTCGCACTGATTCTGCGTCTGTTCTATCACCTCTCTTGTAGTACTGTTCCTCGTAGCCTCTCACGAGGCTGAGGGTCCTCCGGTGTTGTTTGCAGAATTCATCTAGACGTGCAACGTGTTCTTCCAATTTGGGGTAGTTCACCTGGTCGGTGGCGGGGATGAGTTCTTGGTACGCCTGTATCATTCTCTCATATCGTTGTAAGATACTTCGGATATTCTGAAGCTGAGTTTGTATCTCGTTGAGGGGGTTTCGACTCCCTTGAGTTGTCTCTCTATACGTTGATATGCTCGAGTGACTCCGCCTTTGAGAGCACCTAGTCGACGGGCCATGTTCTTGACGTTCGGTACCTTGTCGACTTCCAAGTCTGTGTGGTGGTCCATCTCATCGGTATCGGATACGTTATTCGTCGTCATTCTAGCGCCTCGTTGATAGCTAGATGTGCGATGTCGTAAAATAATTCCTCGTAGGTATTGTACTCAGCCTGGACTACCCGAAGGGTAATCCTAAATCGTCCGACGTTCGTTCCTTGTACTTCCACCTCGAAGTGCCAGATTCCTGGCTCAACTTGGATTATATCAATGGGTGTGATCGATACTTCCATTCCCTGTTAACAACTCTCCAAATATGGGATCTGCCGACTACGAGTTGGTGAGATCGAGTTTGTTGATTAATTAAACCACGGCTTTGTCTTAACTCAAATACCAGAGTTTCCTCGTAGTGGGTGCTGGGTAAGCACTGAGAGAGTTTGAAGAGTATTGTAGGATTCCCAACTTCCACCAGTTGAAGTTGGCCGCGAATTATTCTCAATTTTGTTGCCGTTATCCCAACACCATGGGGGAAAACGCCGATGCTGGAGGCGGAATTTTTCAGACCACGGAATCCCGGCCAGTCACCGGATATTGATTGTGGAGAAGGAATAATTTCCTAAATGCAAGATTGCGGTTGAGGAAAAGCTGCATTGGTTGGATATACTCTTTAATGTAACTTCCCTACAGTTGAACCTTGAGCTAATCTCACTGAACCTTGTTACAATCCTGATTGAGAATAATTTTGGGCTTCCCCAAATCAATATACACCAAATATTCACAATAATTATACACGACAATATAAATCCCTATAGTATATTATTTAATTACCCACTGTTCGCTCAGATTTTAGCCTAACTAATGTTCCCCAGATTTTCCCTCGGTCCTAGTCTTGGTGCCGTAGTGTCGGTGTCGGTCGACCCTGTTGCGTGTCCGTCCCACCCCTCCCGAACCCCGAAGGGATCGATCATCGAGAACCAGTACGGCTTGGCTAGGAGTCTGTCATGTCGGTGGACCCGTTCGCGTGTCCGTCCCACCCCTCCCGATCCCCGAAGGGATCGATCATCGAGAACCAGTACGGCTTGGCTAGGGGTCCGTCGGTTCATCGCAGAGACCCAACCACCTAGGCTTTCCGAGTCCTTATTCAGGCTCGTAGTCGCTTCGGCAGCCGAGAAACTGCTCCGAACAGTCGGTAGGCCAGTAGAGTCCAGTCCTTTGTCTTTCGACCCCATCGCGTGTCCGTCCCACCCCTCACGAACCCCAAAGGGAACGAACATCGAGAACCAGTATGGCTTGGCTAAGGGGTCTGTCGTCGGTTCCCGTCGCAAATCACTGGCACAAGCAGCAGACTTTCCAATGTCCTTTTCAGGCTCGTAATAACTGCTGTTGACCAGAGACCGCTAAGGGCAGTCCTCGTCAAACCCTTCCTCTGTTAGTCGGCCGACCCTGTCGAATGTCCGTCCCACCCCTCACGAACCCCAAAGGGAACGATCATCAAGAACCAGTACGGCTTGGCTAAGGGGGCTGTCGTTTCCCGTCGCAAATCCCTGACACCAGCAGCAGACTTTCCGATGTCCTTTTCAGGCTCGTAATAACTGCTGTTGGCCAGGGACCGCTAAGGGCAGTCCTTGTCCTTTAGGCCTGGCGCGTTACCAAATCCACCTCTACAGGCAGCAGGAAGTTGGCCAGGGCCTAATAGTACTCAGGCTAACCTGAATACTGCTTAACTTTTCCTCCCACCCCTGGCCCTTATAAACATGAAATTAGTCCCGTACCCTGTAAGTCGCCCCAATGTTCGCCCATAAATCGCCCCCAGTCCATTGAATGTCCCCAAAACCCATGGTCCCGCACCCAGTAGTGATATCGGAATAATCATTTTAAATAAATACAAAAAATATTCAACTCGCGTTATGAAAAGTTGAAATACCGCAAACAAACATATTTATTTTGTTCTAGAACATTTTATTTAAAAAAACATAAATTATTTAAACTAACTAGTTGTCGCTACTTTTTAATCTCCAAGAACAATTTCGTTATCAATTAAGGTTCTAGAACACTTTGTTTTACTGGAACATTAAAAATAAATTAAATATTATATTGATCATTTATACAAACCGAATAAATAAAAACAGTTAGTAAATAATTACTGGCTACGCTGACTATCTAATAACAATTACTAGCGCTGTAATACTTATTAGTACTTTAGCAATTTAGCGGCAATTTACTTTATTTTATCTTTTAGATTCAATAATCCCCCTAACAATGGCGGCGATCGTGGAACTCAAAACGATCCCGGGTACCGAGGAGGTTGTCTTTGTTTCTCGCAACCTCCCCTGTATCATAAACTCATC
The DNA here is from genome assembly GCA_032718475.1 of Nemertoderma westbladi. NCBI lineage: Eukaryota > Metazoa > Xenacoelomorpha > Nemertodermatida > Nemertodermatidae > Nemertoderma > Nemertoderma westbladi. Next base: position 13,901 of record JAUCBJ010000180.1, on the reverse strand, counting down.
GACTCTCTACGAAAAGGAATATCTACCGGGATCCGGAGGTTCTACCAGTTATATTAGAGTTGCGGTTTCTACGGACGGGAACCGCGTTGCCTCGGGAACCGGGGTGGTGGGGGGGTCGGTGACTGTCTGGGAGCGGGAAGCGACCGGTTGGAGGGTCGTAGTGGAGGTACCGTGGAGGGAGTTAGTGGTTGGTGGGGGGGAGTATGAATATAGGTTGGGAATAGATATAAATCCCTCCAACCGGGACGTCATTGCAACTTGTGGGTCCGACGGGGGGATTTATATTATATCAATAACTGGGAGGAAATATAAGGTAACGAACTGGGTGGGGCATTCTGGGTTGGTTAACTGTATTCGGTTCGACTCGAACGGGTCCCGGTTGGCCAGCGGTTCGAGTGATGGAACAGTAAAAGTTTGGGTGACCGAAACCTGGGAGATGTTGTACCAATACCGGGGGCACAATGGGTGGGTCTACAGTCTGGGTTGGGGTCCGGATGGGGAGTCAGTGGTGTCGGTAGATGAGGGAGGAGGGATCCATTGCTTCGTTGTTGGTACAGGGGAGTCGTGGAGACAAGAAGCAACTCCTGGGGTCCGGGGGATCGTATTGAGTCCTAACAGATCCAGAATCGCTGCTGTTGGGTGGAACACCGGGTTGATTTATATTCTAAATTCTGTAACTGGGGAGGTTATCAACCGTATTGAAGGAACTGGGAGCCGCATCGGTGCTGTCGATTTCTGTAAAGATGACCGGCATATTATTACAGGTAATTAATTAATAGACCTCTTTTATTAAAACGCGTTAAATTAATTAATTAGGCCTAGGGTCTAATTCAGTACCGTACCACGTACCATAGTAAGTAATAATCATGATAACACTTAAATGAATTAATTACATTAATTATTATTATTTAATTTTATTTTATTTAATTAATAATTTACTTACCGATATGATGCGGATTAACTGAACATTACCTTCACTGCCTCCTGCCAATATTGGGTACCATGGGAACGAAATTTAAATTAGTCTAACAGGGGTATCAGAATATAGACCATTACAACATACAGTAGTCCCTGTAGTCGGATAGTTTTAGTTGCGGTTTGGTTCCGGTAAATGTAACATAAAAATAAACTAATAACCAGCAATTAGCTTAATAATATTATGTATTCAGTTATCTGTTAGGTTGTTTGTTATTGGTTTGTATCAATGGCGTTTTAACCAACTTGTAGTTCTACTTAAATAAACAAACTAGAATGGTACCAATAGGCCTACCGGTACTGCAATGCAGTAAAGTAACTGTAGAGAGAATACAACCGGTAATGTATAATAAAAACTTTCATATTTAGGTCCCATTACTTACAACAAAGGCTTATTATAATAATATATAACACCTTGCCCGTAATAAAGTGTCATTTTAGATAAGAAGGGACATCCCTAACCCACACCCCACCTTATTTTTATACAATCTTTATCATACTTTATTTAACATGAGGCTACGTAGAATTTTCTATTTTGAATTTATATACGTTTAACGTTTGCGATATCGCCTTCATTGCATTACGGCCATTCCTCATATTATTAGCCACAATGACATATTATTAGAAAGCTTGAGTTGTAAAGGATTCCAAATATAAATATATTTTGAGTTTCGTTGAGAAACAGCTGAGATATAATACTGGCGTTCAAAGATTGCGCTAAATTATCATTCGCTGGAGGTCATTTATTATAATTAATATAAAAACAACATTCTAGAACGTGATATTATTTTTATCATTATTATCATTTTGATTATTGTCCCGGCTATTGTTCCGCCTATTATCCCGCCTATTGCCCCGCATATTGTCCTGCATATTGTCCTGCATATTGTCCCGCCTATTTTAATTGGAAGTTCGTCCGATGTAACAGGCTGAGATAACTCCCCACCAAATATGACTCCCCAGTCTTCTCAGCCTAGGCTGTGAACACTCCCCAGTTTACTTCCTAGATTTCTTAATTAACGGAAAGGAGCAGGTTACAGTGGCGGGCTTTTCTAAGCAATACAATAAACGATAACTCATTAACATAGGTAACATTATATAGCATCGCGGGTAGTTGTTTATATTAACAGTATACAGTATCGCGGGTAGTTGTTTATATTAACAGTATACAGTATCGCGGGTAGTTGTTTATATTAACAGTATACAGTATCGCGGGTAGTTGTTTATATTAACAGTATACAGTATCGCGGGTAGTTGTTTATATTAACAGTATCGCAGGTAGTTGTTTATATTAACAGTATACAGTATCGCGGGTAGTTGTTTATATTAACAGTATACAGTATCGCGGGTAGTTGTTTATATTAACAGTATACAGTATCGCGGGTAGTTGTTTATATTAACAGTATACAGTATCGCGGGTAGTTGTTTATATTAACAGTATACAGTATCGTGGGTAGTTGTTTATATTAACAGTATACAGTATCGCGGGTAGTTGTTTATATTAACAGTATACAGTATCGCGGGTAGTTGTTTATATTAACAGTATACAGTATCGCGGGTAGTTGTTATATTAACAGTATACAGTATCGCGGGTAGTTGTTTATATTAACAGTATATAGTATCGCGGGTAGTTGTTTATATTAACAGTATACAGTATTGCGGGTAGTTGTTTATATTAACAGTATACAGTATCGCGGGTAGTTGTTTATATTAACAGTATACAGTATCGCGGGTAGTTATATTAACAGTATACAGTGTCGCGGGTAGTTGCTTATATTAACAGTATACAGTATCGCGGGTAGTTGTTTATATTAACAGTATACAGTATCGCGGGTAGTTGTTTATATTAACAGTATACAGTATCGCGGGTAGTTGTTTATATTAACAGTATACAGTATCGCGGGTAGTTGTTTATATTAACAGTATACAGTATCGCGGGTAGTTATATTAACAGTATACAGTGTCGCGGGTAGTTGCTTATATTAACAGTATACAGTATCGCGGGTAGTTGTTTATATTAACAGTATACAGTATCGCGGGTAGTTGTTTATATTAACAGTATCGCAGGTAGTTGTTTATATTAACAGTATACAGTATCGCGGGTAGTTGTTTATATTAACAGTATACAGTATCGCGGGTAGTTGTTTATATTAACAGTATCGCAGGTAGTTGTTTATATTAACAGTATACAGTATCGCGGGTAGTTGTTTATATTAACAGTATACAGTATCGCGGGTAGTTGTTATATTAACAGTATACAGTATCGCGGGTAGTTGTTTATATTAACAGTATATAGTATCGCGGGTAGTTGTTTATATTAACAGTATACAGTATTGCGGGTAGTTGTTTATATTAACAGTATACAGTATCGCGGGTAGTTGTTTATATTAACAGTATACAGTATCGCGGGTAGTTATATTAACAGTATACAGTGTCGCGGGTAGTTGCTTATATTAACAGTATACAGTATCGCGGGTAGTTGTTTATATTAACAGTATACAGTATCGCGGGTAGTTGTTTATATTAACAGTATACAGTATCGCGGGTAGTTGTTTATATTAACAGTATACAGTATCGCGGGTAGTTGTTTATATTAACAGTATACAGTATCGCGGGTAGTTATATTAACAGTATACAGTGTCGCGGGTAGTTGCTTATATTAACAGTATACAGTATCGCGGGTAGTTGTTTATATTAACAGTATACAGTATCGCGGGTAGTTGTTTATATTAACAGTATACTGTATCGCGGGTAGTTGTTTATATTAACAGTATACAATATCGCGGGTAGTTGTTTATATTAACAGTATACAGTATCGCGGGTAGTTGTTTATATTAACAGTATACAGTATCGCGGGTAGTTGTTTATATTAACAGTATACAGTATCGCGGGTAGTTGTTTATATTAACAGTATACAGTATCGTGGGTAGTTATATTAACAGTATACAGTGTCGCGGGTAGTTGCTTATATTAACAGTATACAGTATCGCGGGTAGTTGTTTATATTAACAGTATACAGTATCGCGGGTAGTTGTTTATTATTAACAGTATACAGTATCGCGGGTAGTTGTTTATATTAACAGTATACAGTATCGCGGGTAGTTGTTTATATTAACAGTATACAGTATCGCGGGTAGTTATATTAACAGTATACAGTGTCGCGGGTAGTTGCTTATATTAACAGTATACAGTATGGCGGGTAGTTTTTTATATTAACAGTATACAGTATCGTGGGTAGTTGCTTATATTAACAGTATACAGTATCGCGGGTAGTTGTTTATATTAACAGTATACAGTATCGCGGGTAGTTGTTTATATTAACAGTATACAGTATCAGTGAGATATTGTATTTCAGCTTCATACTTCGGCTCAGAAATATTGCAAAAAACTTATTTTTGTAATTTTAACCATCCTATTGTCCCGCCTATTGTCCCGCCTATTGTCCCGCCTATTGTCCCGCCTATTATCCCGCCTATTTTCCCGCCTATTGTCCCGCCTATTGCCCCGTTTATTATTGCAATAATCCTTTTTTTACCTTTTATATACCTTTTTTTTGCAATAATAATTAACTATAAGAAAGTTTTAGATGTCAGTTATATTTGATGAAAAATTCTGGGTTGGAGCAAGTTAAATATATTAATCAAATTTCAAATATTATTATAAATATATTTCGGTAGCTCAGCGCTATCTTTATCAATAAAGTACAAATTCTAATATAAATTGCAGAATTGACTTACGTAATGTACGACTTGTTATCTGTTGAAAATTTCACTAAAAACAGAATAAAAGTTGTAACCAAAAAACAGAAGACATAGGCAGGGAAACGTATAGGGACCGTAGGTGCATATTGGAGAGCCTTAAGGAAATATATTTAGAAATATATTTGTAATTTGATTAATAAAATTTAACTTGCTCCAACCCAGAATTTTTCATCGTAATATTGGATGTCAACTCAGTGGAAAGACAACTTAACAATAATTATACTTTATGCAGGAGATGTTGGCAGCACAATTACAGTAATTGATACGTTCCGTGAAGGTCAAACTGAAACAAAGAAAAGTATCAAACAGGTGAAAAGTATATTGGAGAAAGCTGAAGAATTAAAGGAAATTGTTGAGTATATTGGATGGGTTGGTCCCATAAATAAACCACTCCAGGGTAAGATAACTGATATAATTATATCTACTGTTGATGTTCTTTCAGATAAAGAGAAAGAACTTTACTTTAGACTGGATGCAGATATTTCTGAGTTAACAACCCAGAATCTGGTTAGTATTTGGGGTTTAGATGAAGTTTCAACAATAGAAATTGTTAATAAATTCAGAGACATGGGACTTATGATTATGAATATAAGTGGAACAAATAGAATGAGACTTCCAAAATTTTTAATTAATTATATAAAAGAACAAAAACTGCCTGTAGAGATACTGGCGAGAGGGCCAGAAGCATTGGCTGCTTATAAAGCAGCTCTTTCTAAAGGGACTACATGGATATTGAAAACCCGGTTAATGTTAGTGGGACAGGAGAGGGCTGGTAAAACTAGCTTGAAGAAGGCCCTTATTGGTCAACCGTTTGATATTAATGAACCAATAACAGATGGTATTGATTCAGTGGCTAATTGTGTTATAGATACTGATAAACACACAGACTGGACTAATTTAAAGAATGTTGATATTTTAGAGGCTGATCCAGATAATGCTGTTGCAAAGAAAGTTGCAAAAAGTGTTCTAGAATTCAAAGTTCAAGAAGATGCTTCTAATGTGGACAGTGAAAAAATATACACTTCTGGCATCCAATCAACTTTATCAGTAATATCTGGTGAAAATAGCGATAGAGACATGAATAAAAGCACCAGTTCTTATGGTAAGCCTGTTAAAATAGAAAGCAGCAAGGAAATTAGAGAAGATATTTCAGTAGATAGCGAAAGAGGAAATATATCTGATAGCGGAAAAGTCGTAACGCCACATGAATCAAAGTTTGAGGACAATAAATATGATATCCCTTCAGAAGTCACAAAAGGTATAGAGGATATATTGTTATCTGGTAAACCTCAAGATATTCTGGCTAAATTTAATGAGGAAGACAGTCGCTTTTCTCTACAGATAGTCGATTTTGGTGGCCAATGTATTTATTACACAACCCATCAGATGTTTCTAAGTAGACGGGCTATTTATATAGTTGTTTTTGATCTTACCCAAGATGCTGATAAAACAGCCAACATTATATTCAGAGCCGATGAAGAGAATATAAATAAGATATATAGCGAGATGACTAATATAGAATTTATTGATTTTTGGTTGCGCAATATATTTACATTTGGTAAAAATAATTCAGAAAGTGGCGCAAACATTTCTGGTCCTCCAGTATTCTTAGTTGGAACAAAGAAAGCCAGTTTGCATGAAGATCCAGAAACTCAGAACATTTTAGCTCGTAAAAAGTTTAAAGAAATTTTCCGACTATTAAAGTCCACATGGCATTGCAATATTTTAGTTAAAGAAGCATTTGCTGTGGAAAATAGCAAAGAGGCAAGATCAGATTCAGATGAAGAACTTCAAAACTTACAGCTAGAAATTGTTAAAGAAATGGACAAATTTAAGGAAGAAATTCCTTTGGCTTATTTAAAATTTGAAAAACTTGTAACTCAATTACTTAAAAATGGTGACGTATATATTGATATTATAGATTTAGAATGTAAGTTAAAGGAAATAAAAGTAGAATTTGAATACCCCGGTTTAAAGACAATGTTAGAATTTTACCATGATAGAGGTAGAATTATCTATTTTGATGAAGAATCGTTGCGTGATACAATTATATTGAAACCAGAGTGGTTAAGTTCAATGTTTGCCAGTATTATTACAGTCAAAGAACATATCAATTGGAAAAATTTGAAATATTTTGAGGATTTGGATGACAAGGGTATATTGCACTGGGATCTACTGGACGATATCTGGGGTAATATGGGACTCAAAAAAAATTTTATGTTAAAAATCCTAGAGCGTTTTGATTTAATATGTGAAAGAATAGGAGAAACTGTGCCAGGTAATGGAGACGAATCAGAAACATTGTTAAAAAAGTCAAAAATGAATAAATCATATTATGTACCTTGTAGACTTAAGAATGCCAATCAGCCTATTTACCCTATTAAAGCAAATGATATTGAATTTTTTATTGCATTTAATGGTTTTTTACCTGAGGGTCTATTTTATCGACTAGTAAAACGCCTTATAGAATGGTCGTATCTCATTGGAAATATTAAATCTGAACCAACTCTTTACTACCGGTCTGTAGTTATATACTGTGATGTTGATCACGATATAATTCTATATGTGTCTCCAAGGCATTATTCTAGAATAAAAGTTCAAATTGTAAGAAAAGTTCTTATGAAACCTAAAGATAATATTGATAGCAACGAAAATATTATAAGTCCTCCAGATTCTGATTTTGCAAACAGAGTAAAAGATTACATTGTTGACAGCTTGGGAGAACTTATATCAGCTGGAAAAATGAACAATATTGTTGATTTTCAATTGAAAGTAACATGTCCTTGTTCATATAAATGTGAAAGGCATGGCCTATATAAATGCCACAATGAATCCTGTATCCACTTTATTCTACTATCAGATTGTTTGAGTAAACCAATAATTACCTGTGAGAATAATGCAAGTATAGAAACTCAGGAATATAAAACTTGGTTTTTAGTTAAATCGAAGGATCAGGAATATTTAAAAGTTGAAACAAAAAAATTTGAAGAAAAACTTGAACCAACTGAGTTATTACTATATATCGAAAAAAGTTTTATACTAAACAATGATCAGATTCAGTTTATAGAAACAAGAGAAACGAAAATACTAAAGAGCCGAGCCATTATAGAATCTCTGAAAGGGAAATCAGAGTTCGTTATGGAAGTATTTATGGATAGTTTAACACAAACAAACCAACAACATTTAGTAGATATGATAAAAGGAAATGTTGATGTAGAATTTGAAAATATTCTTATGAGGAATAAAGTTGAACTGGTTTATAACATGGAGCTGAGTGAATTGTTACCGCTATTGAGAAGTAGAAATATTCTTACTGAAAATCTTATTGAGCAGATCAAATATCAGCCGACTGGTTTACAAAGGAACAGCGAACTAATAGAAGCCATTAAAAGGAGACCTTATGATGACTTTATTGTATTCTGTGAATTATTGAATAAAACTAACCAGAGCCACTTAGTTAAATTACTAACTAGAAAAAAACATAAAGACAGTTAGGAAATAGTATAGTGGAATGTAAATATAATATATTATAAGGTTATTAAATTGATTTTATATTACAAATTACTTTCTAATCAGATCAGTCCATCTCATCGTCATTGTCATTATAACTTTATTTTAATTTGCACCAACTTCATTGTAACTTTATTTTTAAATTAAAATTATTAAATTATTGTTCTAATAGGTAAAACACCGTGAATCATTTCCGAATTCAACTACCGAAATCTACTAAATATAGTCGAATATATTCCAGCAAAACCTCATAAGCTGATAATTATATAGGATATGTGAACGATGTGGGAATCAGCCAAAATCTGAACAACGATATGAGAACCAACCAAACTCTGAACCACGATATGAGAACCAACCAAACCCTGAACCACGATATGTGAATCAACCAAACTCTGAACCACGATATGTGAACCAACCAAACTCTGAACCACAATATGTGAACCAACCAAACTCTGAACCACGATATGTGAACCAACCAAACTCGAATCCACGATAAGTGAACCAACCAAACTCTGAACCACGATATGTGAACCAACCAAACTCTGAACCACGATATGTGAACCAACCAAACTCTAAACCACAATATGTGAACCAACCAAACTCTGATCCACGATATGTGAACCAACCAAACTCTGAACCACGATATGTGAACCAACCAAACTCTGAACCACGATATGTGAACCAACCAAACTCTGAACCACGATATGTGAACCAACCAAACTCTGTTCCACGATATGAGAACCAACCAAACTATGAACCACAATATGAGAACCAACCAAACTCTGAACCACGATATGAGAAACAACCAAACTCTGACCCACGATATGTGAACCAACCAAACTCGGAACCACGATATGAGAAACAACCAAACTCTGAACCACGATATGTGAACCAACCAAACTCGAATCCACGATATGAGAACCAACCAAACTCTGAACCACGATATGAGAGCCAACCAAACTCTGACCCACGATATGAGAACCAAACAAACTCGAATCCGCTATATGTGAACCAACCAAACTCTGAACCACGATATGTGAACCAACCAAACTCTGAACTACGATATGTGAACCAACCAAACTCTGAACCACGATATGTGAACCAACCAAACTCGAATCCACGATATGAGAAACAACCAAACTCTGACCCACGATATGTGAACCAACCAAACTATGAACCACGATATGTGAACCAACCAAACTCTGATCCACGAATGTGAACCAACCAAACTCGAATCCACGATATGAGAACCAACCAAACTCGAATCCACGATATGACAAACAACCAAACTCTGACCCACGATATGTGAACCAACCAAACTCTGATCCACGATATGTGAACCAACCAAACTCTGAACCACGATATGTGAACCAACCAAACTCGAATCCACGATATGTGAATCGACCAAACTCAGAACACGGGTGTGGGACTTCCTATTTTCGGTGAGTGGTAAATTAACAAAATATGATATTTTACAAATTCCAACCAATAGTCTATATTATTTGATTGACCATTAATTGCTTCTTAATTAAGTATTGCTAATACGATTTATATATCTTGCGACGGGACCCCCGAGTTGGCGAGGGAATCCCGACTGGTGTGTTGACTCGGCGTTAACGGAGGGTGGTTGATACAGGTGGTATAGTACCATAGAGCTCGGCGTTCACGGAGGGTGGTTGATACAGGTGGTATAGTACCATAGAGCTCGGCGTTCACGGAGGGTGGTTGATACAGGTGGTATAGTACCATAGAGCTCGGCGTTCACGGAGGGTGGTTGATACAGGTGGTATAGTACCATAGAGCTCGGCGTTCACGGAGGGTGGTTGATACAGGTGGTATAGTACCATAGAGCTCGGCGTTCACGGAGGGTGGTTGATACAGGTGGTATAGTACCATAGAGCTCGGCGTTCACGGAGGGTGGTTGATACAGGTGGTATAGTACCATAGAGCCGGCGTTCACGGAGGGTGGTTGATACAGGTGGTATAGTACCATAGAGCTCGGCGTTCACGGAGGGTGGTTGATACAGGTGGTATAGTACCATAGAGCTCGGCGTTCACGGAGGGTGGTTGATACAGGTGGTATAGTACCATAGAGCTCGGCGTTCACGTAGGGTGGTTGATACAGATGGTATAGTACCATAGAGCTTGGCGTTCACGGAGGGTGGTTGATACAGGTGGTATAGTACCATAGAGCTCGGCGTTCACGGAGGGTGGTTGATACAGGTGGTATAGTACTATAGAGCTCGGCGTTTACGGAGGGTGGTTGATACAGGTGGTATAGTACCATAAAGCTCGGCGTTCACGGAGGGTGGTTGATACAGGTGGTATAGTACCATAAAGCTCGGCGTTCACGGAGGGTGGTTGATACAGTTGGTAAAGTACCATAGAGATCTGCGTTCACGGAGGGTGGTTGATACAGGTGGTATAGTACCATAGAGCACGGCGTTCACGGAGGGTGGTTGATACAGGTGGTATAGTACCATAGAGCTCGGCGTTCACGGAGGGTGGTTGATACAGGTGGTATAGTACTATAGAGCTCGGCGTTTACGGAGGGTGGTTGATACAGGTGGTATAGTACCATAAAGCTCGGCGTTCACGGAGGGTGGTTGATACAGGTGGTATAGTACCATAAAGCTCGGCGTTCACGGAGGGTGGTTGATACAGTTGGTAAAGTACCATAGAGATCTGCGTTCACGGAGGGTGGTTGATACAGATGATATAGTACCATAGAACTCGGCGTTTGTTAGTTTGTTTTCTCCAGCTGATGTTTAGCTAATGATTTAATTTTCCGTTAAACCGCCATTTAGACATTTATTATTCCTAATTTATTTATAGATTAAGTCTGCCGCAAAAAGAAACACAAACACAAATTAGTAAATTTAATGAAGAAACCCAGTTGGTTGCCATTAACTAAATAAATACTAAAGTAAGTATAGCAGTCAGGCATAACATATACAATGACTTAGTTACTTGTCCTACCTCTATAATAATGGTACCGGTATTGGTTTTTGCTATTAAATAACAACAACAAACTAAGTGTTTATTAATTTGTTGCACAGAGTTTGTTAAGCTAAGCTGTTAGATGAGCTAATTAAAGTTATGAAATCATAATATTTCATTTTTGTTATATTTCAGACAATTATCTAGAAGGTTTCCAAATCTACAACTCAATGAAATTAGCTCAAAATCTCCGAAAGATCCAGTAAGACAAGCTTCGATATGTCGTCGGTGAGTTACATTGAGTTGAAAAACCAACCCCAGAACCATTATTCAAAAATAATGTCTCTGTTTAGAACTTAGGGAAATACTTAAGATAAAAATTACGATTATTTTACATTTTGGTGAGTGAAAAATTAAATAAACGAATTCGTTAAAAATTAATTATTAGATAAGCTAATCAATTTTTATACGAAATCATTTCCGTTTTACTATTTTCCAGACAAGTATCACCTCTTGACTTCTAAATCAACAACTTCAGTTCAACTCGGACAGATTATTATTTAACATTGAGATTTCGGCAACATATCTTATATTCCAACTAGACCAACAATCCGATTTATTTAAGGAGTTGAATCTTCGATATATTAAGGTGAGATACATTGAGTCCCAAAGGCCTCTAGAAATAATTTTGGTTTTCAGTCAGGAAGAAATTTCTCCTTTTAGAATGTTAGAAATGCTCCTTAAAATTATTACTGTACTATTTAGTTTCATTGAAATAGTTTCAATGTTGAAATCGTTTTAAATTTCCCGCCTTATATCACTAGGGCCTATCATACTGATAGTTTTAAATTTCCCGCCCTTTTCTACTTGGTCAATGAATTCATGTTGACTGTTGGTGGGGGGTATTATTTGGTGCATATTCGAAATAAATTAAATATTATATAAAGAAATGTAACATAAAAAAAAGTTTCAATAATATGCAAATTTTATGGACCTATTTCATTTCTATATTTACAGAATAATCGCAAACCAAACAAGATGCCATTTGGAATATAAGAAAACAGAAGCAGATTATTATATATATAATATTGGAATATCAGAGAAGAGAAACTTAATTATAACAAATCAACAAATTAACAAATAACATCCCAATAAAGTAATCCAACCCTACAGACAGACAGTAGTTCCGATGTTCTAAACTCAAACTATACTAAGTATTCAAAAAAAGATCAGATCAATTGATTGAATAACACCAGTTCAAAACCGTATCTTACAGAATATTATATTCAGTTACCGAAAATATTTAATAGTATTGATGTTGAGGGCCAGTATTATAAATAGGTTTATGAATAATTTATATTATGGGAATTTTATAACTTTATTTATATTATAAATAATAACAAAGATTTAATTATTTTGCTTAGGGAGAGCTCGCAATTTTCGCTAAAATTAGATCTAAAATAATTAATTTATATCAGATATAAATACATAAATGATAATTTTATTCCCATATTATCTGTATTGAGTATTCGAGTAATACCTGTGTATCTCCTACGTCTCTTTGGTAGATACAAACCTGGTCCATCCACTAATATAAAGTTTTAATTATTACTCAGAGGTTCCCATTGGTTATATTATTTAACCAATAAAACATTGGTTTACATTGAGTGTAACGGAGTTGGTTCCCATTCAGAACTACTATAATGTTATATGTTTATCTAATCTATTCTAATTATCTCGGTCCCACTGTGGCTGGTTGTGGTTTCCCTAAAGTTACCCGACAACCCTATGTCATTGTACGTCCGTCCGTGTTACTAAACTATCAACTCTGTTTGGACAATCGCACTCCATTCTGCATCCAAAATCTCCAGTTCAGCTATTTATATCCTTATAAAGGATATATTTAGCATTAATTACAGCGACCAGTGGATTGGTTACAGACTTGTTCAGTAAACCCAGGGGGGTCTGTATTGGATACACAGGGTTCCTTCTCTATATACTTACATTCCTATATGGAACACTGAAATGAAACCAAATCAGATTTTCAGCTGTTGTAATTATTGAAGGATCATTATTGTGAGCTAACCCTATTCCTTTATATTAATTATTTGTATTTATTGAAGGATCATTATTGTGAGCTAACCCTATTCCTTTATATTAATTATTTGTATTTATTGAAGGATCATTATTGTGAGCTAACCCTATTCCTTTATATTAATTATTTGTATTTATTGAAGGATCATTATTGTGAGCTATCCCTATTCCTTTATATTAATTATTTGTATTTATTGAAGGATCATTATTGTGAGCTAACCCTATTCCTTTATATTAATTATTTGTATTTATTGAAGGATCATTATTGTGAGCTAATCCTATTCCTTTATATTAATTATTTGTATTTATTGAAGGATCATTATTGTGAGCTAACCCTATTCCTTTATATTAATTATTTGTATTTATTGAAGGATCATTATTGTGAGCTAACCCTATTCCTTTATATTAATTATTTGTATTTATTGAAGGATCATTATTGTGAGCTAACTCTATTCCTTTATATTAATTATTTGTATTTATTGAAGGATCATTATTATGAGCTAACCCTATTCCTTTATATTAATTATTTGTAATTATTCGGTTTAATTGATGTGATTTAATTGGATTGTGTCCCAGTTATTTATATTCAGTCATAATAAAGAAATTATGTAAATATTAATA